>CM060452.1:151610764-151796853 GCA_030545235.1 Helianthus tuberosus
AAATTTCCCTAATATATTCATCTTGGTAATAGGGATCTAAAGGGTCCATACCTGGGTAGGCTTCTATGTTCTGTATGGGTGGATATTCCTGGATAGGGTAACATTGCACAAAATCCCTATTATCGTCCCACCAGGGGTCGTAATTTGGATCTAGAGGGTTTGGCGCAGGTACCCTAGGGATTTCTTCTGGGTTAAAGTCATGCATCTCCACCTAATTTTCCTGGTTTTCTATTTTCATGGGTTGCTCTGGGTTTTGTGGTTGTGGGGCTACTAGTTGTTCCAGACTTGTGTCAGTAGCAGTTGTAGCTAGGATATGGAAATTAGCTAGGTTTCTATTAAGCATATCCTGTGTATGGGCATCAGTTCTATGCTTAGCAGCTGCTAGAACTCTTTGCTGTTGCAACTTTCGCATTCTCTTCCTACGAGCAAAAGCTTCTTTACTGAACCATCCTCGTTTCTTATTAGTAAATGGCTCTTCAGATTTAGCTCTAAAAGCAAATATTCCATCCTCCTGATCAGCAGTATACCCTGAAAGGGCAGGCAGTGACGAAGTACCTTCACTCTTAGGTGATTCAGACAACAGACGATTCACGTCTGATGGTCCTTGATCACTCATACTGTAAACTAACAGATAGTCAAATAACACATAACAAATAAATACAGTTATGCATGTATTTTCATAATTTATTTCCTAACACAAAATTTATAATTTAAGTGTCAGCAGAACACTTCTTTGGCTCAGACCAGTGGCTAGGCTCTGATACCACCTTCTGTCGCAACCCCCGATCCCTGATTCCCGGGAACGGGCGGACGCGAGCTCAGATTTTGGTGGTATCAGTTTATTTAATCTCGCAGCGAAATTTACATCAGGACCGTAGTTAGGAAATGTTTATCTGAGTAAAACCACCTCATTTACTATTTATAATCACATGGGTAAAACCCAAGTTTCTTGTTACAATACATTTATAGGGACAAACCCTATTTTATTGAATTTAAAACATCGTTTATTAGGTAACTTTTATAGCCACATTTTCCCCAAGCCTTCAGCGCTCTACAGCTGGCTTCCATTAATTGGCTGTTCACATTGTGTTACCTGTAACGCGTTTTAAAAACATTTGTCAGTCGGAAATACTGGTGAGTGAATCCCAGTTTAATCAAGAAACATTTTATCAATTAAAACAGTATTGAGAGCGATCACATTGTTTATTTCTACACAATTACTCATTCAGTATTTGCCACTCGACCGGATCTATGGCTATGGTCAAATTACCCATTGGCTAACTCGTTGTCCAATGGTAATGCACTGTCATTCAGACTTACTACTACTCGTAGTAAATTTTGTATACAAAACCCCATAATACCGGTAGTAATTGAAGAACTACAAAGACTCAATCACCGCTTAATCATATTGTAAAACAATTAAGGTTTTGTAAAATATTCCAAAAACATTAACAAAAACAGGATAAACTCACATTGCTTTCTTAGGCTTTTCCTAAGGGTTTCCTGGGTATAATCTATAATTTATACAAACGTACATTGGTTAGTATCATAACCCTTTGAAATTATTAATGATACCCTCCCCGAGATGGTATTCCAACAACTACGTCGGGCAGAACCACGACAGTTGTTACGGAACCCTAAATCAATCGGGCAGCGTAACTATTATGAAACTAGGGTTATAATACTTACAACGGAGCAGAACCTCGCTAATTAGGGGGTATAATATCCGAGTATTATGTCTCTACTACAGAAATTCGAGATTGAAAGAAAGAAATGAGCGACGGAAATTGTAATCCGATGCCATCTATTTATATGGTCTGATTCTGGTTTCTAGGCGGCCCGCGTAAGGTAAGGCTAAGCCTTACACGGCCCGCGTCAACACGCGGTCAACACGCGGTCAACATATAGCTTAGCTGATTCGATACGTAGGTCCGCCACGATGATGACACGTGTCATCACCGGATGCTTCCTCGTTTCATGATCTGTCGCGGCCCGCATGAGCTTGAGGTGTGGTCTTACGCGGCCCGCCTCAGCTCTAATTTTAGATTTTTATTTTATTTTTATAAACTATAATGTATTTTGGGCTTGGTTTTCACATACGGGGTATAATATAAGACATATTGGGAAAATTTAAAATATAATAGGGTGTCAGAAATATTATGAGGGTGTCGGTTTTACCGAGGGTTGTTACATTCTCCCCACCTTGTTTTAGAGCTCGTCCTCGAGATCTACTGAAACAAATGCGGGTATTTCCTTTGCATTTCTGACTCAAGCTCCCATGTATATTCAGGTCCTCTTTTGGAGTCCCATTTTACTTTGACTAGAACTAGTCTCTTATGCTTGAGATTCTTGACTTTCCTGTCTTCAATTTGTAGAGGTCTTTCTACGAACTTGAGTTGTTCATTTACCTCTATATCCTTAAGAGGTACTATCAATGATTCATCAGCTAAACACTTTTTAAGATTAGATACATGAAACACATCATGTATTCCTGCCATTTCCTCTGGCCGTTGTAGTTGATAGGCTACTGGTCCTATTCTTCTAATAATTTTAAAAGGTCCAACAAACCTGGGACTTAGCTTTCCTCGTTTGATGAATCTTACCACTCCTTTCCAAGGAGAGACTTTCAATAATACTTTATCTCCTACTTGAAACTCCAATGGTTTTCGCCTATTATTAGCATAACTTTTTTGTCTATCACGTGCTGCTTTCAGTCGTTCCTTGACTTGAATAATTTTATCGGTTGTTTCTTGCACTATCTCAGGTCCAGATAGTTGCTTTTCCCCAATTTCTGCCCAACAGACTGGGGTTCGACAATTTCGTCCATAAAGTGCTTCAAATGGTGCAGCATTGATACTTGTGTGATAACTATTATTATAAGAAAATTCTATTAAAGGTAAGTGATCGTCCCAATTACCTCCAAAATCAATTACACAAGCTCTAAGCATGTCCTCCATTGTCTGAATTGTCCTTTCGCTTTGTCCATCTGTTTATGGATGATAAGCCGTACTTAACTTTAACTTGGTTCCCATTGCCTTTTGGAAACTTGACCAAAAATGAGATGTAAATCGACTATCCCTATCAGAAACAATTGATAAAGGAATTCCATGCAAAGAAACAATTTCATTTACATACAATTTAGATAATTGTTCCATATTAATTGTTTCCTTCATTGGTAGAAAATGAGCTGACTTAGTTAGTCTATCTACAATCACCCAGATTGTATCATTTCCTTTCCTAGTTTTGGGTAATTTAGTGACAAAATCCATTGTTATAAATTCCCATTTCCAAACTGGTATTTCTAATTGTTGTAACAAACCTGAGGGTTTCTGATGTTCAGCTTTGACTTGTAAACAGGTCAAACATTTAGAAACATAGACTGCTATGTCCTTTTTCATTCCTATCCACCAGAAATTTTTCCTTAAATCCTGGTACATTTTATCACTTCCTGGATGCATCGTATACTTAGACTTATGGGCTTCTTCTAATATACGATGACGTAGGTTTCCTAATTTAGGTATCCACATTCTCTTTTCATGGAATCTCCATATTCCATCTGTTCCTTGTTCTAATTCTTTTAACATACCTTTTAATTTTTCAGAATCATCCTTGATTACTGATTCTTGTGCTTCTCTTATTTGATCATTTAAATCTACTTGCATATTTAATTTAAGAGAACGTACCCTTCTTGGCTTTTCATGATACTTTCGGCTTAAAGCATCTGCCACTACATTTTCTTTTCCTTCATGATACTTGATATCACAATCATAATCACTAAGAAATTCCATCCAACGTCTTTGTCTCATATTTAACTCTTTTTGTCTGAAAACATACCTTAAACTTTTGTGATCAGTAAATATGGTAAACTTACTACCATAAAGGTAATGTCTCCAAATCTTAAGAGCAAAAATTATAGCTCCTAATTCTAAATCATGAGTTGAATAATTCTCTTCATGATTCTTAAGTTGTCTAGATGCGTAAGCTATAACCTTTTGTCGTTGCATCAACACACATCCATAACCTAATTTAGAAGCATCACAATAGACTACGAAGTCTTCAGTTCCTTCTGGTAATGCTAGTATAGGTGTATGGGTTAATCTTTGCTTAAGGATTCTAAATGCTTCTTCTTGTTTAAATCCCCATTCAAACTTAACAGATTTACAAGTTAACTTAGTTAAGGGAATGGCTATTCTAGAGAAATCTTTAATAAATCTTCTATAATAACCTGCCAATCCTAAGAAACTTCTAACTTCAGTTGGTGACTCAGGGGTTTTCCATTTAGTAATTGCCTCAATCTTGGTTGGATCCACATGAATTCCTTCATGATTGACTAAATGTCCAAGGAATTGTACCTGTTCTAACCAAAATTCGCACTTTGAAAACTTAGCATAAAGCTTTTCTTTTCTTAACAAACTTAAAAGTGCGAGCAAATGTCTTGCATGATCTTCTTTACTCTTAGAGTAAATTAGAATATCATCTATGAATAAAATTATGAATTTATCCAAATATGGCTTCCATATTCGGTTCATCATGTCCCTAAATGCAGCTGGGGCATTGGTTAAACCAAATGGCATGACAGAAAATTCATAATGGCCATACCTTGTTCTAAATGCGGTCTTAGGAATGTCCTCTTCCTGTACCTTTAATTGATGATATCCTGATCTTAAATCGATTTTAGAGAAAAATCGGGCTCCTTGCAGTTGATCAAATAGATCATCGATTCTCGGTAATGGGTACCGATTCTTAATTGTGAACTTGTTTAATTCACGGTAGTCAATGCACATACGCATTGATCCGTCCTTCTTTTTAACGAACAGTATCGGTGCTCCCCATGGCGACGAACTCGGTTGTATAAATCCTTTTTCCAACAATTCATCTAATTGTTTCTTCAATTCTTGCATTTCTGCAGGTGCCAACCGATAAGGTGCTTTGGCAATTGGTGATGTTCCTGGTATTAAATGGATTCTGAATTCAACTTCTCTGTCCGGAGGTTGACCTGGCAATTCTTCTGGAAATACATCTGAAAACTGAGATACTACGGGAATATCTTTTAAATCATTTCCTTTAGTGTTAGTGATTATAGAAATCAAATACACTATAGAACCTTTTCTCATACAACTTGCAGTTTTCCTCACAGAAATGAACTTATTGGACCTAGAAGGTTTATCTCCTTTAATTGTGATCGTTTTACCTTTTGGTGAATTTACTTGAATTAACTTTTGATCACATAAAATACTGGCTTTATTAGCTATTAACCAATCCATTCATAAAACAACATCAAATCCTACTAGATTCATGGGATAAAGATTTGCAATAAATTTCTGATTTAAAATTTCTATTCTTGCTCCCTGCAAGATTTCAGAAATTCTAACAGTTTCTCCATTAGCTGTCTCTACTACGCATTCATGTGGTAGTTTAGTTAATGACTGATTTAGAAATTTGCAAAACGATGTATTAATAAGACTTTGGTTTGCACCAGAGTCAAATAATACTTTAGCAAAAACATCATTAAATAAAAACGTACCAGCTATGACATCTGGAATCATCTTGGCTTCTTCTGCAGTTAGAACAAATGCTCTAGCATTTTTAGTATTCTTGTTATCTGGAGCTGGAGCTAATTTTGGACAATTTAGCTTGATATGACCTTGTTCTCCGCAATTGTAACATACCCTGCTGTTAGCTTTCTTCCTGCAGTTTTCTTCTTTGTGTCCCGATAGTTTGCAAAAGTTACAATATATGGAGCATTTTCCAGAATGCTTTCTTTTGCAATACCTACAGTAGGGTGCAGAGGTAGAACCTATATTTTTCCCACGGTTAGAATTTCCAGAACGGAATTCTTGGGTCAATTTCTGGGTTAGGTTCCTTCTTTGATCTTCTTCTCTGGTACGGACTAACTCATCAGTCAAGGTATTTGCTAGTTCGACAGCTTCTTCAATAGTTTGAGGTCTAGCTGCCTTGACTACGTGTCTAATCTCTCCAATTAATCCCCAAATATAACGGGAGATTAACACTGGTTCTGGTGAAGCAAGAGTTGGCACTATTCTAGCATATTCAAAGAATAACTTTGTGTACCCCTTACTATCTACACCAGTCATCCTAAGATTTAGGAATTTGTTTGCTATCTGTTCTTTTTCATTTGGAGGGCAGAATTTCCTTTCTACCTTGTCCTTAAATTCTTCCCATTCCATATTATAGGTTCTATCACTTCCTTTTATTTGGAGGATAGTGTTCCACCATTCTAGTGCTGCATTCTTAAATAGATTAGAAGCAAACATTATCTTATCTTCTTCAGCACACTTGCTTATCCTTAAGACTGCCTCAGTCTTTTCTATCCAGCGTAAGGTTGCAATGGCCCCTTCATTGCCCGAGAATTCCATTGGTTTACAAGACCAAAATTCTTTATAAGAACAACCGTAAGGCACTGTTCTTCTTCTTTTGGGAATGGGCATTTGAAGTACAGGTCCATTGTTCACGCTGTTTTCTGGTTCACTTGGTCGCTTACTACTATGCTTACTTTTATTATCAGCATCCTTAACAGTTTGAAGAATAAATGGCATTGCATCTATAATTCCCTGTGCTACTATGTGTTGGATAGCACTATTATCCACTTGATTGTTATTGTTATTGATGCTTGGATTCTCATTAACCACGTTAATGTTACTCTGGTTATCATTATTCAGATTTCCTTGATTTCCTTCATCGGCCATCTGAATTTTAAACATTTACCCCATATTAATATCACAAATAATAGGTAATATAGTTAATCACATGACACGCAATTTATCCAAAACCGTCGATCATTGCGACTTGTACTCTATTTTCATATACTATGCGTCTATTACACACTAGTACAGAAATAAAGATTACAATACCAACAGAAATAAAATAGTAATATGCATCCGTACACACATATTTTATTTTATTTTTATTTTATTATAATATTATTACTACTACCATTTCCTCCATTCATATTCATGGATATGGATTTATCCAAAAATCCATATTGCGCTCATCGTATTTCCATACGAGACGCTCTCCCACCTGACGCATTCTCTCACTGCTTTCTAAAATTTCCTCCCCAAAAGTCCTAAGTTCTTGGACGTTTTCTACACTCATTGGGGGTGCAGGTTCTAGGACTGGGTTTGGAATCTGGGGTGCGGGTTCCTGAAATCGGTAAGGATTCTCTAAAATTTCCCTAATATATTAATCTTGGTAATAGGGATCTAAAGGGTCCATACCTGGGTAGGCTTCTATGTTCTGTATGGGTGGATATTCCTGGATAGGGTAACGTTGCACAAAATCCCTATTATCGTCCCACCAGGGGTCGTAATTTGGATCTAGAGGGTTTGGCGCAGGTACCCTAGGGATTTCTTCTGGGTTAAAGTCACGCATCTCCACCTGATTTTCCTGGTTTTCTATTTCCATGGGTTGCTCTGGGTTTTGTGGTTGTGGGGCTACTAGTTGTTCCAGACTTGGGTCAGCAGCAGTTGTAGCTAGGATATGGAAATTAGCTAGGTTTCTATTAAGCATATCCTGTGTATGGGCATCAGTTCTATGCTTAGCAGCTGCTAGAACTCTTTGCTGTTGCAACTTTCGCATTCTCTTCCTACGAGCAAAAGCTTCTTTACTGAACCATCCTCGTTTCTTATTAGTAAATGGCTCTTCAGATTTAGCTCTAAAAGCAAATATTCCATCCTCCTGATCAGCAGTATACCCTGAAAGGGCAGGCAGTGACGAAGTACCTTCACTCTTAGGTGATTCAGACAACAGACGATTCACGTCTGATGGTCCTTGATCACTCATACTGTAAACTAACAGATAGTCAAATAACACATAACAAATAAATACAGTTATGCATGTATTTTCATAATTTATTTCCTAACACAAAATTTATAATTTAAGTGTCAGCAGAACACTTCTTTGGCTCAGACCAGTGGCTAGGCTCTGATACCACCTTCTGTCGCAACCCCCGGTCCCTGATTCCCGGGAACGGGCGGACGCGAGCTCAGATTTTGGTGGTATCAGTTTATTTAATCTCGCAGCGGAATTTACATCAGGACCGTAGTTAGGAAATGTTTATCAGAGTAAAACCACCTCATTTACTATTTATAATCACATGGGTAAAACCCAAGTTTCTTGTTACAATATATTTATAGGGACTGATGTATTAAAAATGCAACATATAAATTTCATCAAATGAGGCATAAACTAACCCTTTTTTAGTACTAATGTTGGAAAAAGTGTGCTTTTGTCTTCCTTTTGTATTTTCAGGATTAAATGAGCTCAAATTAACAAAAGAAGCAAAAAGACATCAAAATCTAACATAAATACAAGAAAAGGAACAAGACGTGACATGCCCGACCCCACGACAGCATCTTCCCAAGCAAAACAAGAAGACAGAAGACTGAACACGCCCCGTGCTCAGCCAACACGGGGGCGTGCCCAAGTGTCAGCAGAAAAGACAAAGTGGTAGAAGCTTCTATTGCCCACCACGGGGCCGTGCTCAGCGGACACGGGGCCGTGGTCAACTATAAGATTCGCACAATCCAGCAAATCTGCATAGTACAAAGATTCTTCTGCACCACGGGGTCGTGCTCAGCGGACACGGGGGCGTGGTCAACTAAAAAGACAAAACTGCATTCAATGAAGAAAGAGAAGGAGGTATGTTGGCTACCTGGTCGGGGGTTAAGGGAACGGTTTGGTAAAGGTTTTGCCATTGTTCAGCGTTTAGAGGTCCTGCAATGGACCTGGGTCAAATTTAGTAGGACCTCCTTCAATACTTAACGGTATTGGATGGCGGGGGTCCAAACTCTTTGATCCCCTCATAAGTTAACTACTATTAATACTATAACCTGGCTATTTAGGACTGTATCCCTGCTGACTCAGACTACTTAGTCGAGGGTAACGTCACCTCCAAAAGAGGGGCCTACCATAATTTGCATTAATAACTTAATTAATTATCTTCCAATAATCCACCCTTTTAGGATTGTATCCTTGCTGACTCAAACTACTGGGGTGAGGGTAACGTCACCTTCAAAAGAGGGGCCTACTACAATAACAAAGATAATCTCTTAAAATAGTGCAAAAGTGTGCGGAAATAATCAAAGGTTACACTAGATACGAGTCGGAACCAAGTGATTCATCTTGTCTATCTGTTTTTCTTTTATTTTTATTTTCAGCATTTTAGTTAGTTTTTATTTTTCTTAGCTTAAAACATTTTTTCTTCTAAACTTTTTAATTTGATTAGACGTTGAGGATAAACCGGTACTAAAAGCTCTTGTGTCCTTGGACGACCTCGGTATCTTACCAACACTATACTACGCTCACGATGGGTGCACTTGCCCATATGTGTGTCTAGTGTTAGTAAATATCGTGTTTTATAAATTTAAAACTTGACTAAAAAGTGTTAAAGGGGCTTAAAATATACACCTAATATATATAACACTAGAATACGCATCAAGTTTTTGGCGCCGTTGCCGGGGACACAAGGATTTTAAGAAAGCTTAAAATCAACGGCCTAATCAGTTTTTCAAAACCTTTTCAAAACGCGCGCACTTTTTCTGCATTTTAGTTTAGATTTGCATTTACAGTAACCTGTACACGGGGCCGTGTTCACTGAACACGGGGCCGTGCTGCAGATTTTTCATAAACACCCAGTAACAGTAGCTTGAACACGGGCCGTGTTCACTGAACACGCCCCGTGCTCAACGAAATCAGTAAATTTAATTAAAACGCCCAGATACAGTTCCTGAACACGGGGCCGTGTCCACTGAACACGGGGCCGTGTCCAGCCTCTGTTTCCGTTTTTATTTTTGTTTTCTGATCTCGAGACTCAGTTGTGGTCTGCTGAGTGATTCTTATGGATCAATACTCAGGGGGTTACAACTACACCTATGAGGAGGATGATTATAGGGGTAATTATTGCACTAATTGTCGTAACTCACGCTCGGTTCAAAATAATCACTCATATCAACCATCCAATTCATACACCTACTATGAGGAGCCCAGGTACGAGCCATCAACTTCATACATATCCTATGAAGACCAAAGGTATGAACCTCCTTCCTCATACTCATATTTTGATAAACCAAGGTATGAGCCTTCATACTCATACTTTGAGGAAGCAAGATATGAGCCACCACCTTCGTATGCTTATTATGAGGAACCATGGCATGAACAACCCACCTCATATGAGTATTATGAAGAACAAAATTACGACCCTTATCCATCATATGCTTACAATGAAGAACAATGGTGTGAACCATCTACTTCATATGGGTATTATGAGGAACAAAGGATCGAACAACCGGATTCAAGCTTTGAAAATCCCGATTCTTTTTCTATAACCGAAGTGACCGATAGGATATTAGAACACATTAGAGTTATCGATCGTTGTATAAGAGAATCTCGCGCAAGGGAAGAGGAGTCCCGCGTAAGAGAAGAATTAAAAAAGGAAGAGATAACTGAAAATGTAAAAATGGAAGAACAAATAAGTGAAAAACCGACACATGAGTTAAACAACGAAAAAGGTGAGTCCGACAAAGGTAAAATTCAAGAAGAGTCTAATTTTGAAGAAATTAATCTCTTGTCACCTTCTTTCGAAAATCATTGTTTAGTACCCACTCATGCTAAGTTTTTAAAAGAATTAAACACTAACACTAAAATTGACGAAACGGTAAGTGTTAAGTTAACTAATGATCAAACTTCGCTAATAAAAGAAGACCCATTTGAAATTAACATTACACCGGTTCCATGTTTCTTTCAAAATTCGTTTATTAGTAATGTCACAATCGATAAAGATCTTTGTGTTAACATAATGCCTAACTACATTTTCGAAAAATTAAGTATTAGTGATTTTTCTCCACTTCAAATACCCATTTTTCTATCCAATCGGAAAGTAATAAAATCAATCGGTATAGTTGAGGATGTATTGGTTCAAACAAATCAAATGGTAATCCCGACCAACTTTGTCATCCTCGATGACGCTCCTCTAATGTTGGGACGACCATTTGTAAAAACTCACGAAGCTTTGAAAAACCGGAAGTTCAACAATCTACCTCTTCAATTAGGGGCATTGAAAAGAAGTGTCGATCTCGAACGGTCAATGAAATATCCATTCGGCAATAATGACCCCCTAATTGAAGATGAAGATGAACCACCCGATACAAGTGAAGAGATTGACCACTTTGTTGAAGAAGAGGTCGCCATAGAACAAACTTTTAAAGTTCTTGATCGAAATGAGCAACCAAATAAGGAGTCTCCTAAAGACCCACCACTTGAGCTCAAAGAACTTCCAAAAGGTTTGGAATATGCTTTTCTAGACAAAGAGGGTAATTGCCCTGTAATTATTTCGTCTAATTTAGATAGCTTAGAAAAAGAAAAATTAATTAGTCTTTTGAAAAAACATAAAAATGCAATAGCTTGGAAACTTGTAGACATAAAAGGAATTAGTCCTTCTATGTGCACACACAAAATTTTGATGAATGATGACTACAGATCGGTCATACAACCACAACGTCGAGTGAATCCAAATGTTCAAGAAGTGGTTAAAAACGAGGTCATCAAGTTACTTGACGCCGGACTTATCTATCCTATCTCCGATAGTCCTTGGGTAAGTCCCGTCCAAGTAGTTCCAAAGAAAGGAGGTATGACGGTAATAACTAACGAAAAGAATGAAGTAATACCAACGAGAACCGTCACAGGATGGAGAGTTTGTATAGATTATAGACGATTAAATGAAGCAACAAGAAAAGATCACTTTCCTTTACCCTTCATTGATCAAATGTTAGAAAGATTATCCGGTCATAAATTTTATTGTTTCTTGGATGGTTTTTCAGGTTACTTTCAAATCCCGATAGCACCCGAAGACCAAGAAAAGACAACTTTCACATGTCCCTATGGAACTTTTGCTTATCGACGCATGCCGTTTGGTCTATGTAATGCCCCCGCAACATTCCAACGTTGCATGGTAGCCATTTTCCATGACATGATAGAAAAGACAATGGAAGTCTTCATGGGCGACTTTTCTATCTTTGGGGATTCATACGACCAATGCCTCGATAACCTTGAACGAATGCTATCCCGATGTGAGGAAACTAACCTCGCCCTTAATTGGGAAAAATGCCATTTCATGGTAACAGAGGGAATAGTACTCGGTCACAAGATCTCAAGCGAAGGAATGGAGGTGGATCGAGCCAAAATAGACACCATTTCTAGATTACCACCTCCATCCTCTGTAAGAGCTATCAGAAGTTTCCTAGGGCATGCCGGATTCTATAGACGGTTTATCAAAGACTTTTCTAAAATCTCAAGGCCTCTAACGAAATTACTTGAAAAAGATGCTCCTTTTATCTTTGACAAGGACTGCAACCAAGCATTTCTAACCTTAAAGGAAATGTTAGTCAATGCACCTATCATGATAGCGCCTGATTGGAAATTTCCTTTCGAAATCATGTGTGATGCTAGTGACTTTGCAGTTGGAGCTGTCTTGGGACAAAGAAAAGAAAAGCATTTCCACCCAATTTATTATGCTAGTAAAACACTTAATGATGCACAAGAAAATTACACAACAACTGAAAAAGAATTACTAGCTGTGGTATTTGCTTTTGATAAATTTCGTTCTTATCTTGTTCTTTCTAAAACTATAGTCTATACAGATCATGCAGCCATTCGATATCTCTTCAAGAAGCAGGACGCAAAACCACGTTTGATTCGGTGGATTCTACTCCTCCAAGAATTTGACATTGAAATCAGAGACAAAAGAGGAGCAGAAAATACCGCAGCAGATCATCTTTCGCGCTTGGAAGACCCAGCTTTGGAGGCGACCAGGGACGAGCAAATCAACGAAAAATTTCCAACTGAGTCCCTGGAAATGGTAGAATATAAGGAGGAACCATGGTACGCCGACTATGCTAACTACCTAGCTAGCGGTATAGTCACAAAAGGGTGGCCACATCATCAAAGAAAAAAATTCTTTGCCAATATGAAACACTATTTTTGGGAAGATCCATATCGTTTCAAAATGTGTGCCGACCAACTCGTCCGACGATGCGTACATGGTAACGAAGCACGAAGAATTCTCCGCCATTGTCATGAAGGTCCATACGGAGGGCATCATGGTGCCGCTAGTACCGCATGAAAGGTATTTGATTCAGGATTTTATTGGCCAACCATTTAAAAAGACGCCCAAAGTCTTGTCAAAACATGTGATGCTTGCCAAAGAACAGGTAATAGTTCCTCCAAAAACGAGATGCCACAAAATGGCATTCTTGTTTGTGAAATTTTTGATGTGTGGGGACTCGACTTTATGGGACCTTTCCCACCATCGAAAGGAAACAAATATATACTTGTGGCAGTAGACTACTTGTCTAAATGGGCCGAGGCCGAGGCACTTCCAACAAATGATGGAAGAGTCGTGGTAAGATTTCTGAAAAAATTATTCTCTCGTTTTGGCACACCTAAAGCATTAATAAGTGATAGAGGTACCCATTTTTGCAACCATCAACTCGAAAAATTTTTAACTAGATATGGGGTCTATCACCGGGTCTCAACAGCATATCACCCTCAAACAAACGGACAAGCCGAAGTGACTAATAGAGGTTTAAAACGAATACTCGAAAAAACCGTAGGGTTAAATAAAAAGGAATGGGCAGATAAATTAGATGATGCTTTATGGGCTTTTCGAACTGCTTATAAAACAACAATAGGTACAACCCCATATAAGCTAGTCTATGGAAAAAGTTGTCACTTGCCAGTAGAAATTGCACACAAAGCCTACTGGGCAATTAAAAATGTAAACTTAGATTTAGAATTTGCTGGTAAAAATCGTTTTTTTCAATTAAATGAATTAGACGAGCTTAGGAATTATGCATACTCAAACTCTGAGATTTATAAGGAAAGAATGAAAAATTTGCATGACAAACACATTAAACCTAATGAATTTCGGGTAGGAGATCTAGTTCGTTTGTTTAATTCACGACTTCAATTATTTCCTGGTAAATTAAAGTCTAGGTGGTCAGGACCTTTTTCCGTCACCCATATTTTCCCACACGGTGCAGTAGAAATTAAATCTCGAAATGGGCCTCCATTCAAAGTCAATGGCCAACGGCTGAAACTCTATCAAGGATTCATTGAGGATGAAGAAGAAGAGATCTCGTTTCAAACGGTGGAAGAATAAAACATCATACCTGGTAAGTTACGAACGATTGAGACGACATCTTAAGCGGTAAGTTTTCTAACCTAAGTTTTTGGGAAACAAGGGCACTCACACGAGCACTGAAAAAAAAATTTCAAAACTTTGATCGGCACGAGGCCGTGTCCGCTGGACACGGGGCCGTGTCCGCACTGCAGTCGGGATAAATCCCCTTTTTTCAAAACAGTTACTTCATTCCACACGCCCCGTTTCCCCGAAAAAGCTTTGGTTCCAGGCGATTTTTCGCAGAATTTCAACGTCTCCTATCGCTCTAACAACATCAAGGTATGATTCTATCACTCCTAATAGTTAGATTAGTTACTTGCATGTAGTTAAAACACCAAAAATTTGGGGAAAAATCTAGGGTTCTTGAAGTTCATCCGGATCGAACCTCAAATTTTTGTTTAGATCTGTTTGCTTTTAGTTAGATTAGTGTTATGGGAAGTAAATACACTTGTATTGTTCATAGATTCACCCGATTTCTCACAAAAACCCCAAACCCTTGTTCTTGAACCGAAAAAGATAAAATTGATAGGGTAAACGGGTTATTTTGGGAAAAACGGCACTTAGGGTTTCATTTTCGGGGGAAACCGCACCTATTGGACCAAAAATTTTCAAGTTTTCGAAACCGGGTCGAAAAATGAAATTTTTGAGTAACAGACGCCTGGACACGGGGTCGTGTCCAGCCCTCTGTTTGCAGTTTTGTCCGAAAATATTTCTGTTTCGTGCTAACTTTTGGTGTATTCTTTCAGATGGCTAGGAAGTTCACAAGATTCAACGCCAATGAGCTCGATGCGAGAGCTAGATACGAGATACTTCAAACAAGGCCGGAGGAATACCCGAGGCAAGCATGCACGGACTTGCTAACCATGGTGAATCAAATTGACCGTTTCAACAACATTGTCACGGGACCACTCAGAGTCGCCCTAACAACTCGACTCCGTTCCGTCCACGAATGCACTTTGGAGTTCTATAGCACCTTCACATTAAACTCGAGGTGCGACCCGTTCGACAATGACAGGGTAGCATTCCGATGTGGCGGAACGAGGTATTCGATCTCTATGGCTCAGTTTGGATCGATTGTCGGGTTGTATGCGGAAGAGGATGCGGGAAACGAAGAAAATACTGGAGGAATGAGAGAGATAGGTGAAAACGAACGCCTAGCCATTTGGGCTCAGATTGGTGAAGGGTACTACAATCCGAGCAGCACTAAGAGTACAAAGCTGAGGGATCCGCTCTACAGATACATCCATAGGCTCCTCGGCTACTCTCTTAGCCAAAGGCATGATAGTAGTGGCGTCGTTGGGTTAAGAGATTTGGTTGTCCTCCACTGCATCCACAACCGTAGGCCGCTCGATGTTCCGTTCCTCATGCTCCGAAACATGCATCACAACCGCCTTGCTAGTGCACCGACTCCTATCTTCTTTGGGGGATGGGTGTACCGTCTCTTCAAGCACTTCGCCCACATACCTAGGTCATTTGAGAGGAGCCCATGGTCGGGTATGGTGGATATACACATATGCCGCTCAATGAACCTAATTTATGAGGCGGAAGACGGGACGGTGAGCTTTCAAAGGATGCAAGGTCATGCATGGAACCCGCAAGAAGCACTTGTCCTCCAAGCTCCGCAACATCATCAGTACCAATACCAACCCCATGGTGATCCGGGCCAATCATCCTCCTCGGGAGGCGGTTTTCCTAACTTTCAAAGTTTGCATGATTTGTTGCAGGAAAACCTTATGTGCACCAGGAACACCTATAACATGGCGAGCAACACCTACCACCGGGTCAGAGCTATCGAAAGAAACATGTCCGATATCCAAGATGATATTGGATATATCCGAGACCACATTGCACGCCATGGAGGGGATGATGACGATGATGATGACGATGACGATGCCATGGAATAGGCGGGAGGAGCGGAGGAAGAGGAGGTTGTTTGATGGTTTCCCAGGTTAACCCTTTTTCACTCTTGAACAATTGATGGCCTGCGTGCTAAGTGTTGAACAATTTACTTTCCCTAACTTCTTTTATTTTTTGCATTTTTTTTCTTTTAACTTTGACATGGATGTTAACTTTGGTAAAAGTAGGATGTTTGCTATGTTTTGGTGGAGTGTTTATTGATTAAACAGGTACAAACGAGGCTTAGAGTGCTAAACATTAGTACTACTAAAGCCGGGAGAGGAAAACCGACGAAAGAAACCTGTTTTTCAACTTTGCAGACTGTCCACACGAGGCCGTGTCCAGCCGACACGCCCCCGTGCCCACACCCCTGAACCTGCTGTTTGTATTTATTCTGCAGACCTTGACAGACTCGGGGTCGTGTCCAACCAACACGCCCCCGTGTTCACCTTCTGTAAGTTTTCGTTACTGGCACCTGAGCACGGGGTCGTGCCCAGGTAACCAGTAACACAAAAATTTTGCTTTTTACACCTTTTTACACATTCAATCAACCTAAAAACTTATTTTTGGGACACATTGAGGACAATGTGTAATTTAAGTGTGGGGGGATGCTAAAACCTTGAATCTTACAAGTCCTAAATACAAGCCTTACACAAAACTCTATTGGAATCGCTAATCACCCCAAATTTTTTCAAAAATTTTCATTTTTTTTCTTGTCTAGGTTTAACTCGGGAAATTCAAGTTCTCAAAAAGGTTATATTTTTACAAATTTACAACCGATAGCGTCGTGATAAAAAGAACCAACATAAGAAAATTATGAAAAGGCATGACAAGCTTAGTTAAAATTTAATTATATATACTTGATCACATAAAAAAAACTCATTCCCACAAAAGTGAGTTTTGAGCCTTTATTGAGCAAACACTTACATATCATTTGACTAAATGGTCATTTTCGTTTCTTGTGTGAATAGCCGCCTGGTTCTTATGACTCTAGAACTTGCCATGACGATACATTCCCGGTCCTTACCAACTTAAACCCGAGTAAGTAAATGATGGAGGCATTAGGACTAACCCTTTTTATTTCTACACCATTATTTTTCTTTTTTTTTTACCACCTACCCAAAATCCCCCTAGTTAGCCCCTTTGAGCCTAAACCTTTTCATTTCATAACCCAAACCAAACACCCTTTTTACCCACCAAAACCTTTTTTCATTTTTTACCCCTTTGTTTTAGTAACAAGTTCGATTTTTCGTATAACTTTTCAAAAAAAAAAAAAATTGTTGATGATGAAGCAAAAGAAAATAAACAAACAAGTTCATCAAAAATAACTTTGTTTGAATAAAATCTTCATCAAAATAAAAATTACAAAAATAGAAAGTCATACGAAAACCGACACTTGTTACGCTTTTTAGCCCTTTTTCTACTAACCACTAACCACCAACCTTTAACCCAAGCCTAACCCTTCACCCACAAAGTCCTCTTGATATTTACAAAGGTACATAAGTTAAAAAGGAGGAGGATTGATTGCTTGGCAAGCCTATGGTAGGAGTAAGTTCCATGCCGCTCTCGAGTGATCCACAAAAATACATTTTCGGCCGAGTGTTGAGTGATCCCTGTGAGGTATGTGAACTTGTATATAAATAGAATTTTAAAGAGGCATGTTATGCCCTAATAAGTAATTTATCTTATGAAAAGTTTTAAATAAATCATGACGAATAAGATTGTAAATAAATAAAAATAAAATTAAATAAAGAATCTTGGAAATCCCGACACTCTACGACAAGCCCAAAAAACCTTCTTCTCTACCCATTCCATTTGGGAGTGTAATAGCCACATATTAAAGAGTTTTGCTTGAGGACAAGCAAAGATTCAAGTGTGGGGGTATTTGATGTGTTAAAAATGCAACATATAAATTTCATCAAATGAAGCATAAAACTAACCGTTTTTTAGTATTAATGTTGGAAAAAGTGTGCTTTTGCTTTTGTCTTCCTTTTGTATTTTCAGGATTAAATGAGCTCAAATTAACAAAAGAAGCAAAAAGACATCAAAATCTAACATAAATACAAGAAAAGGAACAAGACGTGACATGCCCGACCCCACGACAGCATCTTCCCAAGCAAAACAAGAAGACAGAAGACTGAACACGCCCCGTGCTCAGCCAGCACGGGGGCGTGCCCAAGTGTCAGCAGAAAAGACAAAGTGGTAGAAGCTTCTATTGCCCACCACGGGGCCGTGCTCAGCGGACACGGGGCCGTGGTCAACTATAAGATTCGCACAATCCAGCAAATCTGCATAGTACAAAGATTCTTCTGCACCACGGGGTCGTGCTCAGCGGACACGGGGGCGTGGTCAACTAAAAAGACAAAACTGCATTAAATGAAGAAAGAGAAGGATGTGGACACGGGGCCGTGCCCACTGGACACGGGGCCGTGCCCGAGCTTCTGTTCAGCCTATAAATAGAAGTGCTTGGCTCAAGCTCAAACCATCCCTTGGCACACCACCCCTCTCACACTTCACCCACCACCCACCACCACCATAACACCATCATCCACCACCATCATCCATTGTCCATCGTAGAGTGTGTGAGTCGTCTCGGGATCCAAGATTGATCGTAAGAGTTCTTGACAATCAAGGCCATGTTTGCCTAAGTCTCTTACATCACTTGGTGAAGACAAAGTGTCTAGTGTAATACTTTTTATTTCTAATCTTTTCGCACTTTTTTATTTGGTTTCGTATTAATGACTATAATAACTAGTTGCTTATGTTGAAGGTGATCTTTCTTTATCGTTTGTCCGTGGTGTCTTGGCATTATTTTAATGTCTATATAAAATAATAGATTTTCACCATTCATATCTCCACAGTCTATATGGAGGTATGTTGGCTACCTGGTCGGGGGTTAAGGGAACGGTTTGGTAAAGGTCTAGCCATTGTTCAGCGTTTAGAGGTCCTGCAATGGACCTGGGTCAAATTTAGTAGGACCTCATTCAATACTTAACGGTATTGGATGGCGGGGGTCCAAACTCTTTGATCCCATCATAAGTTAACTACTATTAATACTATAACCCAGCTATTTAGGACTGTATCCCTGCTGACTCAGACTACTTAGTCGAGGGTAACGTCACCTCCAAAAGAGGGGCCTACCATAATTTGCATTAATAACTTAATTAATTATCTTCCAATAATCCACCCTTTTAGGATTGTATCCTTGCTGACTCAAACTACTGGGGTGAGGGTAACGTCACCTTCAAAAGAGGGGCCTACTACAATAACTAAGATAATCTCTTAAAATAGTGCAAAAGTGCGGAAATAATCAAAGGTTACACTAGATACGAGTCGGAACCAAGTGATTCATCTTGTCTATCTGTTTTTCTTTTATTTTTATTTTCAGCATTTTAGTTAGTTTTTATTTTTCTTAGCTTAAAACATTTTTTCTTCCAAACTTTTTAATTTGATTAGACGTTGAGGATAAACCGGTACTAAAAGCTCTTGTGTCCTTGGACGACCTCGGTATCTTACCAACACTATACTACGCTCACGATGGGTGCACTTGCCCATATGTGTGTCTAGTGTTAGTAAATATCGTGTTTTATAAATTTAAAACTTGACTAAAAAGTGTTAAAGGGGCTTAAAATATACACCTAATATATATAACACTAGAATACGCATCAGGGACAAACCCTATTTTATTGAATTTAAAACATCGTTTATTAGGTAACTTTTATAGCCACATTTTCCCCAAGCCTTCAGTGCTCTACAGCTGGCTTCCATTAATTGGCTGTTCACATTGTGTTACCTGTAACGCGTTTTAAAAACATTTGTCAGTCGGAAATACTGGTGAGTGAATCCCAGTTTAATCAAGAAACATTTTATCAATTAAAACAGTATTGAGAGCGATCACATTGTTTATTTCTACACAATTACTCATTCAGTATTTGCCACTCGACCGGATCTATGGCTATGGTCAAATTACCCATTGGCTAACTCGTCGTCCAATCGTAATGCACTGTCATTCAGACTTACTACTACTCGTAGTAAATTTTGTATACAAAACCCCATAATACCGGCAGTAATTGAAGAACTACAAAGACTCAATCACCGCTTAATCATATTGTAAAACAATTAAGGTTTTGTAAAATATTCCAAAAACATTAACAAAAAAAGGATAAACTCACATTGCTTTCTTAGGCTTTTCGTAAGGGTTTCCTGTGTATAATTTATAATTTATACAAACGTACATTGGTTAGTATCATAACCCTTTGAAATTATTAATGATACCCTCCCCGAGACGGTATTCCAACAACTACGTCGGGCAGAACCACGACAGTTGTTACGGAACCCTAAATCAATCGGACAGCGTAACTATTATGAAACTAGGGTTATAATACTTACAACGGAGCAGAACCTCGCTAATTAGGGGGTATAATATCGGAGTATTATGTCTCTACTACATAAATTCAAGATTGAAAGAAAGAAATGAGCGACGGAAATTGTAATCCGATGCCATCTATTTATATGGTCTGATTCTGGTTTCTAGGCGTCCCGCGTAAGGTAAGGCTAAGCCTTACGCGGCCCGCGTCAACACGCGGTCAACATATAGCTTAGCTGATTCGATACGTAGGTCCGCCACGATGATGACACGTGTCATCACCGGATGCTTCCTCGTTTCATGATCTGTCGCGGCCCGCATGAGCTTGAGGTGAGGTCTTACGCGGCCTGCCTCAGCTCTAATTTTAGATTTTTCTTTTATTTTTATAAACTATAATGTATTTAGGGCTTGGTTTTTGTTGGTGCACACATCTGTCGTCTTCGTCTTATATCGAGTCTCGGGTGCGTTGCGGGTTTGATCAAGCATGATGTCATCATATCCAATGATGACATCATAATGGTGGCTTCAATGTTGACATCATCACATGACAACATCACAAAATACAAAGCAAGTTACAAATCAGATTGTTAATTCACAAGAAGACAAAACAGATTGGTGGGTTTCGCTTCAAGACAAATAGGAGGTTTCGCTTCAATCGTAGTTAATGGGTTTCGCTTGAAGTGTTTCCAAGCGAACTCTAAACACTATAAATAGGATGTTTGTCATTTCATTTGTAACGATTGTCTCAGAGTGATACCGAAGTGCTGTCGGTATACCTTTTGACTGTAAACACTGTTATATCAATATACAAGTTGTTTAAATGGATATTCAAGCTGTTTCTACATTCGTTTCTTAGTTTCCGCCTCTGAAACAGATTAAATCTCTTCTGAACGACTCGTTTGGGTCACAAAACGATCCTACAGTTTTCATATACGGGGTATAATATAAGACATATTGGGAAAATTTAAAATGTAATAGGGTGTCAGAAATATTATGAGGGTGTCGGTTTTACCGAGGGTTGTTACATTCTCCCCACCTTGTTTTAGAGCTCGTCCTCGAGATCTACTGAAACAAATGCGGGTATTTCCTTTGCATTTCTGACTCAAGCTCCCATGTATATTCAGGTCCTCTTTTGGAGTCCCACTTTACTTTGACTAGAACTAGTCTCTTATGCTTGAGATTCTTGACTTTCCTGTCTTCAATTTGTAGAGGTCTTTCTACAAACTTGAGTTGTTCATTTACCTCTATATCCTTAAGAGGTACTATAAATGATTCATCAGCTAAACACTTTTTAAGATTAGATACATGAAACACATCATGTATTCCTGCCATTTCCTCTGGCAGTTGTAGTTGATAGGCTACTGGTCCTATTCTTCTAATAATTTTAAAAGGTCCAACAAACCTGGGACTTAGCTTTCCTCGTTTGATGAATCTTACCACTCCTTTCCAAGGAGAGACTTTCAATAATACTTTATCTCCTACTTGAAACTCCAATGGTTTTCGCCTATTATTAGCATAACTTTTCTGTCTATCACGTGCTGCTTTCAATCGTTCCTTGACTTGAATAATTTTATCGGTTGTTTCTTGCACTATCTCAGGTCCAGATAGTTACTTTTCCCCAATTTCTGCCCAACAGACTGGGGTTCGACACTTTCGTCCATAAAGTGCTTCAAATGGTGCAGCATTGATACTTGTGTGATAACTATTATTATAAGAAAATTCTATTAAAGGTAAGTGATCGTCCCAATTACCTCCAAAATCAATTACACAAGCTCTAAGCATGTCCTCCATTGTCTGAATTGTCCTTTCGCTTTGTCCATCTGTTTGTGGATGATAAGCCGTACTTAACTTTAACTTGGTTCCCATTGCCTTTTGGAAACTTGACCAAAAATGAGATGTAAATCGACTATCCCTATCAGAAACAATTGATAAAGGAATTCCATGCAAAGAAACAATTTCATTTACATACAATCACCCAGATTGTATCATTTCCTTTCCTAGTTTTGGGTAATTTAGTGACAAAATTCATTGTTATAAATTCCCATTTCCAAACTGGTATTTCTAATTGTTGTAACAAACCTGAGGGTTTCTGATGTTCAGCTTTGACTTGTAAATAGGTCAAACATTTAGAAACATAGACTGCTATGTCGTTTTTCATTCCTATCCACCAGAAATTTTTCCTTAAATCCTGGTACATTTTATCACTTCCTGGATGCATCGTATACTTAGACTTATGGGCTTCTTCTAATATACGATGACGTAGGTTTCCTAATTTAGGTATCCACATTCTCTTTTCATGGAATCTCCATATTCCATCTGTTCCTTGTTCTAATTCTTTTAACATACCTTTTAATTTTTCAGAATCATCCTTGATTACTGATTCTTGTGCTTCTCTTATTTGATCATTTAAATCTACTTGCATATTTAATTTAAGAGAACGTACCCTTCTTGGCTTTTCATGATACTTTCGGCTTAAAGCATCTGCCACTACATTTTCTTTTCCTTCATGATACTGGATATCACAATCATAATCACTAAGAAATTCCATCCAACGTCTTTGTCTCATATTTAACTCTTTTTGTCTGAAAACATACCTTAAACGTTTGTGATAAGTAAATATGGTAAACTTACTACCATAAAGGTAATGTCTCCAAATCTTAAGAGCAAAAAATATAGCTCCTAATTCTAAATCATGAGTTGAATAATTCTCTTCATGATTCTTATGTTGTCTAGATGCGTAAGCTATAACCTTTTGTCGTTGCATCAACACACATCCATAACCTAATTTAGAAGCATCACAATAGACTACGAAGTCTTCAGTTCCTTCTGGTAATGCTAGTATAGGTGTATGGGTTAATCTTTGCTTAAGGATTCTAAATGCTTCTTCTTGTTTAAATCCCCATTCAAACTTAACAGATTTACAAGTTAACTTAGTTAAGGGAATGGCTATTCTAGAGAAATCTTTAATAAATCTTCTATAATAACCTGCCAATCCTAAGAAACTTCTAACTTCAGTTGGTGACTCAGGGGTTTTCCATTTAGTAATTGCCCCAATCTTGGTTGGATCCACATGAATTCCTTCATGATTGACTAAATGTCCAAGGAATTGTACCTGTTCTAACCAAAATTCGCACTTTGAAAACTTAGCATAAAGCTTTTCTTTTCTTAACAAACTTAAAAGTGCGAGCAAATGTCTTGCATGATCTTCTTTACTCTTAGAGTAAATTAGAATATCATCTATGAATAAAATTATGAATTTATCCAAATATGGCTTACATATTCGGTTCATCATGTCCCTAAATGCAGCTGGGGCATTGGTTAAACCAAATGGCATGACAGAAAATTCATAATGGCCATACCTTGTTCTAAATGCGGTCTTAGGAATGTCCTCTTCCTGTACCTTTAATTGATGATATCCTGATCTTAAATCGATTTTAGAGAAAAATCGGGCTCCTTGCAGTTGATCAAACAGATCATCGATTCTCGGTAATGGGTACCGATTCTTAATTGTAAACTTGTTTAATTCACGGTAGTCAATGCACATACGCATTGATCCGTCCTTCTTTTTAACGAACAGTATCGGTGCTCCCCATGGCGACGAACTCGGTTGTATAAATCCTTTTTCCAACAATTCATCTAATTGTTTCTTCAATTCTTGCATTTCTGCAGGTGCCAACCGATAAGGTGCTTTGGCAATTGGTGATGTTCCTGGTATTAAATGGATTCTGAATTCAACTTCTCTGTCCGGAGGTTGACCTGGCAATTCTTCTGGAAATACATCTGAAAACTGAGATACTACGGGAATATCTTTTAAATCCTTTCCTTTAGTGTTAGTGATTATAGAAATCAAATACACTATAGAACCTTTTCTCATACAACTTGCAGTTTTCCTCACAGAAATGAACTTATTGGACCTAGAAGGTTTATCTCCTTTAATTGTGATCGTTTTACCTTTTGGTGAATTTACTTGAATTAACTTTTGATCACATAAAATACTGGCTTTATTAGCTATTAACCAATCCATTCCTAAAACAACATCAAATCCTACTAGATTCATGGGATAAAGATTTGCAATAAATTTCTGATTTAAAATTTCTATTCTTGCTCCCTGCAAGATTTCAGAAATTCTAACAGTTTCTCCATTAGCTGTCTCTACTACGCATTCATGTGGTAGTTTAGTTAATGACTGATTTAGAAATTTGCAAAACGATGTATTAATAAGACTTTGGTTTGCACCAGAGTCAAATAATACTTTAGCAAAAACATCATTAACTAAAAACGTACCAGCTATGACATCTGGAATCATCTTGGCTTCTTCTGCAGTTAGAACAAATGCTATAGCATTTTTAGTATTCTTGTTATCTGGAGCTGGAGCTAATTTTGGACAATTTAGCTTGATATGACCTTGTTCTCCGCAATTGTAACATACCCTGCTGTTAGCTTTCTTCCTGCAGTTTTCTTCTTTGTGTCCCGATAGTTTGCAAAAGTTACAATATATGGAGCATTTTCCAGAATGCTTTCTTTTGCAATACCTACAGTAGGGTGCAGAGGTAGAACCTATATTTTTCCCACGGTTAGAATTTCCAGAACGGAATTCTTGGGTCAATTTCTGGGTTAGGTTCCTTCTTTGGTCTTCTTCTCTGGTACGGACTAACTCATCAGTCAAGGTATTTGCTAGTTCTACAACTTCTTCTATAGTTTGAGGTCTAGCTGCCTTGACTACGTGTCTAATCTCTCCAATTAATCCCCAAATATAACGGGAGATTAACACTGGTTCTGGTGAAGCAAGAGTTGGCACTATTCTAGCATATTCAAAGAATAACTTTGTGTACCCCTTACTATCTACACCAGTCATCCTAAGATTTAGGAATTTGTTTGCTATCTGTTCTTTTTCATTTGGAGGGCAGAATTTCCTTTCTACCTTGTCCTTAAATTCTTCCCATTCCATATTATAGGTTCTATCACTTCCTTTTGTTTGGAGGATAGTGTTCCACCATTCTAGTGCTGCATTCTTAAATAGATTAGAAGCAAACATTATCTTATCTTCTTCAGCACACTTGCTTATCCTTAAGACTGCCTCAGTCTTTTCTATCCAGCGTAAGGTTGCAATGGCCCCTTCATTGCCCGAGAATTCCATTGGTTTACAAGACCAAAATTCTTTATAAGAACAACCATAAGGCACGGTTCTTCTTCTTTTGGGAATGGGCATTTGAAGTACAGGTCCATTGTTCACGCTGTTTTCTGGTTCACTTGGTCGCTTACTACCATGCTTACTTTTATTATCAGCATCCTTAACAGTTTGAAGAATAAATGGCATTGCATCTATAATTCCCTGTGCTACTATGTGTTGGATAGCACTATTATCCACTTGATTGTTATTGTTATTGATGCTTGGATTCTCATTAACCACGTTAATGTTACTCTGGTTATCATTATTCAGATTTCCTTGATTTCCTTCATCGGCCATCTGAATTTTAAACATTTACCCCATATTAATATCACAAATAATAGGTAATATAGTTAATCACATGACACGCAATTTAACCAAAACCGTCGATCATTGCGACTTGTACTCTATTTTCATATACTATGCGTCTATTACACACTAGTACAGAAATAAAGATTACAATACCAACAGAAATAAAATAGTAATATGCATCCGTACACACATATTTTATTTTATTTTTATTTTATTATAATATTATTACTACTACCATTTCCTCCATTCATATTCATGGATATGGATTTATCCAAAAATCCATATTGCGCTCATCGTATTTCCATACGAGACGCTCTCCCACCTGACGCATTCTCTCACTGCTTTCTAAAATTTCCTCCCCAAAAGTCCTAAGTTCTTGGACGTTTTCTACACTCATTGGGGGTGCAGGTTCTAGGACTGGGTTTGGAATCTGGGGTGCGGGTTCCTGAAATCGGTAAGGATTCTCTAAAATTTCCCTAATATATTCATCTTGGTAATAGGGATCTAAAGGGTCCATACCTGGGTAGGCTTCTATGTTCTGTATGGGTGGATATTCCTGGATAGGGTAACGTTGCACAAAATCCCTATTATCGTCCCACCAGGGGTCGTAATTTGGATCTAGAGGGTTTGGCGCAGGTACCCTAGGGATTTCTTCTGGGTTAAAGTCATGCATCTCCACCTGATTTTCCTGGTTTTCTATTTCCATGGGTTGCTCTGGGTTTTGTGGTTGTGGGGCTACTAGTTGTTCCAGATTTGTGTCAGCAGCAGTTGTAGCTAGGATATGGAAATTAGCTAGGTTTCTATTAAGCATATCCTGTGTATGGGCATCAGTTCTATGCTTAGCAGCTGCTAGAACTCTTTGCTGTTGCAACTTTCGCATTCTCTTCCTACGAGCAAAAGCTTATTTACTGAACCATCCTCGTTTCTTATTAGTAAATGGCTCTTCAGATTTAGCTCTAAAAGCAAATATTCCATCCTCCTGATCAGCAGTATACCCTGAAAGGGCAGGCAGTGACGAAGTACCTTCACTCTTAGGTGATTCAGACAACAGACGATTCACGTCTGATGGTCCTTGATCACTCATACTGTAAACTAACAGATAGTCAAATAACACAGAACAAATAAATACAGTTATGCATGTATTTTCATAATTTATTTCCTAACACAAAATTTATAATTTAAGTGTCAGCAGAACACTTCTTTGGCTCAGACCAGTGGCTAGGCTCTGATACCACCTTCTGTCGCAACCCTCGATCCCTGATTCCCGGGAACGGGCGGACGCGAGCTCAGATTTTGGTGGTATCAGTTTATTTAATCTCGCAGTGGAATTTACATCAGGACCGTAGTTAGGAAATGTTTATCAGAGTAAAACCACCTCATTTACTATTTATAATCACATGGGTAAAACCCAAGTTTCTTGTTACAATACATTTATAGGGACAAACCCTATTTTATTGAATTTAAAACATCGTTTATTAGGTAACTTTTATAGCCACATTTTCCCCAAGCCTTCAGTGCTCTACAGCTGGCTTCCATTAATTGGCTGTTCACATTGTGTTACCTGTAACGCGTTTTAAAAACATTTGTCAGTCGGAAATACTGGTGAGTGAATCCCAGTTTAATCAAGAAACATTTTATCAATTAAAACAGTATTGAGAGCGATCACATTGTTTATTTCTACACAATTACTCATTCAGTATTTGCCACTCGACCGGATCTATGGCTATGGTCAAATTACCCATTGGCTAACTCGTCGTCCAATCGTAATGCACTGTCATTCAGACTTACTACTACTCGTAGTAAATTTTGTATACAAAACCCCATAATACCGGCAGTAATTGAAGAACTACAAAGACTCAATCACCGCTTAATCTTATTGTAAAACAATTAAGGTTTTGTAAAATATTCCAAAAACATTAACAAAAAGAGGATAAACTCACATTGCTTTCTTAGGCTTTTCGTAAGGGTTTCCTGGGTATAATCTATAATTTATACAAACGTATATTGGTTAGTATCATAACCCTTTGAAATTATTAATGATACCCTCCCCGAGACGGTATTCCAACAACTACGTCAGGCAGAACCACGACAGTTGTTACGGAACCCTAAATCAATCGGGCAGCGTAACTATTATGAAACTAGGGTTATAATACTTACAACGGAGCAGAACCTCGCTAATTAGGGGGTATAATATCCGAGTATTATGTCTCTACTACAGAAATTCGAGATTGAAAGAAAGAAATGAGCGACGGAAATTGTAATCCGATGCCATCTATTTATATGGTCTGATTCTGGTTTCTAGGCGACCCGCGTAATGTAAGGCTAAGCCTTACGCGGCCCGCGTCAACACGCGGTCAACATATAGCTTAGCTGATTCGATACGTAGGTCCGCCACGATGATGACACGTATCATCACCAGATGCTTCCTCGTTTCATGATCTGTCGCGGCCCGCATGAGCTTGAGGTGAGGTCTTACGCGGCCCGCCTCAGCTCTAATTTTAGATTTTTATAAACTATAATGTATTTTGGGCTTGGTTTTCACATACGGGGTATAATATAAGACATATTGGGAAAATTTAAAATATAATAGGGTGTCAGAAATATTATGAGGGTGTCGGTTTTACCGAGGGTTGTTACAGTGGGGGAGCACATGAGAGGAGAAAGAGGATGAAAAAGTTACAACAACACAGAGCGTTAGCGAAAGCCAATAGGGAAGTGAATGCCCAAACTCAGGAGGCAGTTATTAGATAGTTGGCAGACTTTCATATGCTAGCCACCACTGCAGCAGATCCAAACCTTGATCAGATAGCTGAACCATAACCATTGCCATTATTTCCAACCCAACCAATGGAGATAGAACTTAACCAAGGAAACCAATTTCCCATACCAGCATTTTACCCTAATGAAATACCTAGAATTCCAGCACCTAATCCTCTAGCGTATGATCCATGGGAAGATAACCATAGGGAATACCAGGAACTCTATCCTCAGTAAGTACCGATACCAAATCCCATAGCACAGTATACCGACCTTAATCCTTTAGATCCATTTTGGAATGACGACCGGTATATTCAGAGTGTGTTAAGCAACCCGTACCTATATGGAGAGCCTATACCTCAATACCCTGACCAAGTACCCGCACCACGACCACCCATGAGTGAAGAGAATGTGCAGGAACTCCGCACATATGGTGAAGAACTGATAGAAGGAGGAGAGAGGATAAGACAGATAGGAGAAAAGCTCATGTGGAAGTATGACGAACGAGAAATGCAATTCTGGATGAACAACACTTAATAATATATATATATATATACATACGTGTGTAGTTTGAGAAAAAAATCAACTAAAATAGATAACCTAATATATATCAATTCATAACTATTAGTGTGTTTAAATTTCAGTTGTAGGTTGTAATAGATATATATATATATGAAAAAGAGTAAAAGTCGCAATGTTTGACGTTTTTGATCAATTTGTTTGTATGATTGTTTGCATTAGATTTTTTTCTGTGATATTAATACCTGATAAATGTTTATAATCCAGATGGACAACGAAGTAAATCAGGAAAACCATAATAATGATAATAATGGAAATCAAGTAGATAACAGTGCCATTCATAGCACAATAGCACAAGGAATTATAGACGTTATGCCATATATTATCAAGACTGTTAAAGAAGCCGAAAATAATAAAACTATAAGTGGAAGTAAACGACAACCTACTGAACCAAGTCACAGCGTGAATAATGGACCGCTACTCCAATTACCTATTCAAAAAAGAAGAAGAAGAACCATGTCATATGGTTGTTCTTACAAAGAATTCTGGTCTTGCAAACCAATAGAATTCTCTGGCAATGAAGGAGCCATTGTAGCTTTGCGTTGGATAGAAAAGACAGAAGCAGTTTTAAAAATAAGCAAATGTGCAGATGAAGATAAGATTATGTTTGCTTCTAATCTTTTTAAGAATGCAGCCTTAAAATGGTGGAATATTGTTCTCCAGTCTAGAGGAAGTGATAAAATTTATAATATGGACTGGACTGACTTTAAGGAGATAGTCGAAAGAAAATTTTGTCCTCTTCATAAAAAAGAACACATCGCTAATAAGTTCTTAAAAGGTTGCACTACCATATTCTTCGAATATGCTAGAATAGTGCCAACCCTAGCCTCACCAGAACCAGTATTAATATCCCGTTATATCTGGGGATTAATTAGTGAAATCAGACATGTAGTCAAGGCAGCTCGACCACAAACCGTAGAAGAAGCAGTAGAACTAGCCAATACCTTGACTGATGAATTGGTACGTACGCAAGAAGAAAATCAGAGAAAGAACCTAGCCCAAAGACTTACCCAAGAATCTTGTTATGGAAATACCTACCGTGGGCAAAATACAGGTTCTACTTCTGCACCTTACTGTAAGTACTACTGCAAAAAGAAGCACTCAGGAAAATGCTCAATATACTGCAACTTCTGCAAAATGTCTGGACACAAGGAAGACGACTGCAGGAAGAAACCCAGCAATAAGTTATGCTTCAACTGTGAAGAAACTAGGCATATCAAACCGAACTGTCCGAAACTAGCTCTAGTAACAAACAACAAAACTACTAAGAATGCCAAAGTATTTGTTCTGACAGCTAAAGAAGCCAAGATGATTACGGGCGTGATTGCCGGTATGTTTTTAGTTAATGATATTTTTGCTAAAGTATTATTTGACTCTGGTGCAAACCAAAGTTTTATTAATACTTCGTTCTGCAAACTTCTCAATCAACCATTAACTAAACTTCAACAAGATTGCCTGGTAGAAACGGAAAATGGAGAATCCATTAAGATTACCGAAATCTTGCAGGGAGCAAGAATAGAAATTTTAAACCATAATTTTATTGCTAACCACTATCCAATGAATCTGGCTGGATTTGATATCGTATTAGGAATGGATTGGTTGGTAGCCAATTGTCACGCCCCCCGGCCCGGTTTGACCCGGTCCAGGAGCCGCGGGACAGAAATCCCGTGGTATTTAATTTGGCAGCGACATTATTAACAGGATCGTTTAAAATTTGAAAAATGCCCGATTATTTTATTTCATAATCCGGGACAAACCCCGTAATTTACAATAATGGAATTTCACTGGGAAACCCCTATTTCTTTACAAAAATATGTTTCTCTATTTAATCGAGCCACTTCTTCAAGCGTATAGTGTTACACGGCACTTTTTCCAGGATCACAGCAGATCACTTGAAACATGTTTAAAAAATATTTTTGTCAGCGGGGAAATACTGGTGAATCATTCATTTGCACAAAATGACCCATTGTTATAATATACAGTATTAAAAGCGATTACAATGTTTATATATCAACCAATTACCCAACGGTATTTGTCACTCGTCTCATTTCTGTGACTATGGTCATATCACCCATTGGCTAACTCGTTGTCCAATGGTGACGGTTATCAAGTATTGTATACAAAACCCCACATACCGGCTGTAATTGAAGACTACAAAGACTTAATCCCTGTAATTATAACTTTGAAAACAAACATGATTTTGAAAGCAATTTTGGTAAAAAGAGAATGACTCACATTGCAGATTTAAACGAGCAGAGTTTAGCCTACTGATAAGCCTGTTAACCTAATTCAAATAACAATGCACACGAAAACTACGTTAGTAACTTTAATCCAACTTTTACGACAACTCACGAGATCAAAACCTTCACAATGAATGACAAAGTGCGATACTTAAACATCCATCGAATTCACGACGAATGACAAAGCATAACCCGAGTTTGGGCAGCACTTAAACATCCATCGGATTGGTTTCTATCGATCGGACATTAAATCGTAGCAGTGATCGAGTTATTACCCTATTATCGCGGTAGAATTTCATGATTTTGTGTGTTTTTGGAGTAAACAGACGATATGTCGGTGTAGAAAACGAATTTTAACGTCGAACCAATGCCAAACTTCAAGTGCCAAACTCCTGAATTTATACTGGAAAAACGGCGCGTCCGCGTGTCACGAGAGGCTCTCGCGTGACGCGAGAGGTCACTTTTAGCATAGGGTAGCCACGTGTCTCAGTAGCTTGGGTGAGTCGACCGTTCGTTAAAATTCGATTCCTATAAAAAAAACTGTTTGGATAATACTGACTAGGAAATACCCCCCTTGAGTTTTAGGGGCCCTGATCCTGATTCCGATTGTTCTGAAAATTTTAGGGGTTATGAAGTATCACTTGGGGGTCTCAATTAGGGTTTCCTATTGGGTAAAATATAATAAGAAATAATAGTTTTGGTGAGAGTTGTTACATCCTCCTCACCTTAATAAAAATCTCGTCCTCGAGATTTACTGGAACAAGTAGGGATACTTTCGCTTCATCTCTGATTCCAGCTCCCAAGTGTACTCAGGTCCTCTCTTCGAATCCCATTTGACTTTGACCAGTACGAGTCTTTTGTGTTTGAGAAACTTGACCTTTCTGTCTTCTATTTGCAGTGGCTTCTCAACAAATTTTAACTTTTCATTTACCTCTACATCTTGAAGAGGAACTACCAGGGATTCGTTAGATAGACATTTCTTGAGGTTGGATACATGAAATACATCATGTACCCCGGCTAGCTCTTCTGGTAGCTGTAAACGATAGGCAACTGGTCCTATTCCTTGGATTATTGGGAATGGTCCTACGTACCTTGGACTTAGCTTTCCCTTTTTCCCGAACCGAACTACTCCTTTCCAAGGAGAAACTTTCAGGAGTACCTTATCTCCGACATGAAATTCTAGCGGCTTGCGTCTATTATCTGCATAACTTTTCTGACGATCTCGAGCCGTTTTCAGTCTTTCCTTGATTTGAGTGATCTTTTCGGTGGTTTCTTGCACGATTTTGGGTCCGGATAATTGACTTTCTCCTATTTCTGCCCAGCAGACTGGAGTTCTGCATTTTCGTCCATACAGTGCTTCGAATGGAGCAGCTTCAATGCTTGCATGGTGACTATTGTTATAGGAGAATTCGATTAAAGGTAGGTGGTCGTCCCAGTTTCCACCAAAATCTATTACACATGCCCTGAGCATGTCTTCCAGGGTTTGGATCGTCCTTTCACTTTGTCCGTCTGTTTGAGGATGGTAAGCTGTACTTAAATTTAGTCGGGTTCCCATTGCTTCCTGGAAACTTGTCTAGAAATGGGAAGTGAAACGACTATCTATCCGATACAATGGAGAGCGGAACTCCATGTAAGGATACTACCTCGTCTACGTATAAGTTTGCTAACCTTTCCATGCTAAAGGATTCCTTCATAGGTAGAAGATGAGCTGATTTGGTTAATCGATCCACAATTACCCAAATCGCATCATTACCTTTTCTGGTTTTGGGCAACTTAGTAACAAAATCCATTGTTATGAGTTCCCATTTCCAAACAGTCATTTCTAATTGTTGAAGTAACCCTGAAGGTTTCCGATGTTCTGCCTTAACTTGTGAACAAGTAAGACACTTAGATACATATTTAGCTATATCCTTTTTCATACCAATCCACCAGAAATTATTTCTTAAATCTTGGTACATCTTATTATTTCCAGGATGCATGGTATACCTAGATTTATGGGCTTCCTCTAAAATCTTATTTCTTAATTCTCCCTGCTTAGGTACCCAAATTCTTCTTTTATGGAATCTCCAAATTCCATCAGCTCCTTGCTCTAATTCCTTTATTCTTCCTTTCATTCCTTCAGCATCATCCTTGATTGTTGTTTCCTGAACATTCTTTAATTGTTCCATTAAGTCTAATTGTAAACTTAATCTAAGAGCACGAACTCGCTTTTGCTTTTCATGATACTTACGACTTAAGGCATCTGCAACTACATTTGCCTTTCCTTCGTGATATTGAATATCACCGTCGTAGTCACTTAGAATTTCCATCCATCATCTTTGCCTCGTATTTAATTCTTTTTGCCCAAATATATATTTTAAACTCTTATGATCTGTATAGACAGTAAGCTTACTTCCATACAGATAATGCCTCCAAATCTTAAGGGCAAAAATTATCGACCCTAATTCTAAGTCATGCGTCGTATAATTTTCTTCGTGCTTCTTCAATTGCCTTGAGGCATACGCAATCACTTTCTTGCGTTGCATCAGCACACATCCTAATCCTAGCTTAGAAGCATCGCAATAAACTTCAAAATCTTCTGTTCCTTCTGGTAAGGCAAGGATTGGGGTGTTTGTTAACCTTTGTTTTAAAATCCTAAAAGCCTCTTCTTGCCTAGGTCCCCATTCAAACTTAACTGCTTTACATGTTAGCTTAGTTAATGGTACCGCTATCTTAGAGAAATCCTTAATAAAGCGCCTATAGTACCCAGCTAATCCTAGAAAACTTCTAACTTCTGTAGCTGATTGCGGGACCTTCCATTTGGTGATCGCTTCTATCTTGGAGGGATCTACGTGAATACCTTCGTGATTCACCATGTATCCTAAGAATTGTACTTCCTGCAACCAAAATTCAAACTTTGAAAATTTGGCATAAAGCTTTTCTTTTCTTAACAAAGTTAAGAGTGCATGCAGGTGCTCACAATGCTCGTCCTGACTTTTGGAATAAATAAGTATATCGTCGATGAAGACAATTACAAATTTATCCAAGTATGGTTTACAGACCCTATTCATCATGTCCATAAATGTTGCAGGAGCATTTGTTAGTCCAAAGGGCATGACTGTAAACTTGTAATGACCATACCTAGTTCTGAAAGCAGTTTTGGGTATGTCTTCTTCTTGCACCTTCAACCGATGATATCCGGAGCGTAAATCTATCTTAGAAAAATATCTAGCTCCTTGGAGTTGATAAAAAAGATCATCAATTCTAGGCAATGGGTATCGATTCTTAATTGTAACCTTATTCAGTTCCCTATAATCGATACACATTCGCATCGAACCATCCTTTTTATTTACGAACAACACTGGTGCTCCCCAAGGGGATGAACTAGGTTGTATGAATCCTTTACTTAGCAACTCGTCTAATTGCTTTTTCAGTTCTAACATTTCGGTGGGTGCTAGACGATAAGGTGCCTTTGCTACGGGTGTAGTTCCAGGAATCAAATGAATTCTAAATTCTACCTCCCTATCCGGTGGTAATCCTGGAAACTCTTCTGGAAATACATCTGGGTATTCTGAGACTATAGGAATTTCCTTAAGTTCCTTACCCTTAGTGCTAATGATTACCGAAATCATATACACTATTCCTTGCTTTCGTTCACAACTAGCAACTTTCATTACTGAAATGAACTTCATGGGTTTTCGCGGCTTATCCCCTGTAATCATAATTACTTCTCCTGTGGGTGCACGAATTTCTATGGAGTTCTTATCACAAAGGATTCGAGCATGGTTGGCTACTAACCAATCCATTCCTAACACGACATCGAATTCAGCTAAATTCATGGGTAATAGGTTTGCAGAAAATTTATGACCTGAAAGTTCTATATTTCCTTTTTGCAAAACCGTATCTATATTAACAGAGTTCCCGTCTGCCGTTTCTACTGTAAAAACTTGCCTAAGTTTCGTTAAGGGTAACTTAAGAGCTTGGCAAAATGAAGTATTTATAAAACTTTGGTTTGCACCAGAGTCAAATAATACTTTTGCATACACGTTGTGAACTAAGAACTTACCAGCTATTACGTCAGGAATTAGTTCGGCTTCCTGCGTGGTTAGTTGGAATGCTCTTGCATTCTTCTTGGTAGCTCCGTCTGCCGGTTTGGCTTTGTTGTCTGCTGGTTTGACCAATTTGGGGCATTCTGGTCTGAAATGCCCAGCTTCTCCACAGTTGAAGCAGACCCTTGTTTTCTTTCTGCAATCTTCTTCACGATGTCCTACAATTTTGCAGAAGTTGCAGGTTTCATTACACTTTCAGAAATGTTTCTTTCTGCAGTTCCTGCAGAACGGCGGAGTGGAAGATTGTCCAGTTCCTCTTTTCTTGAAATTGCTATTATTACCTGTCACACCCTGTCTTTTGCGGAAGCGTTTGATGTGTGACTAGCTTGTTATCATTGCATTCAATCATAATAAACAACTACATGATCAAAACGATGTTCATCCATTCATGAAAATTTGAGTATTTCAAACACTTGTTATTTAAGTTTTCAAAACACGACCTTTGACAAGGTTACAATTCAACAAAAGGGGATGACATCTAAACTTGTAGTTTACTTCTAGTTACGACACTTGCGCCCAAGATCCATCCTGTCACCTGAAATACATGTAATTTTGGAAAAAAAAACATCAACATAAAGTTGAGCGAGTTCATGCGTTTTTGTATTTCACGTTTTTATACTTTGTATGAAAACATAGTATGTATAATTCAAGTCTTTCTTGAGTACCCCACGTACTCAAGTATAATTCCCGTTTTCTTGAGTACCCCACGTACTCAAGTATCATTCAAGTGTTCTTGTGTACCCCACATTTTAAATGATTGTTTATACAAGGACATTAAGGCATGTGAGGACATATGGAGCATTAGTGGTGGCTCCTTTAAGGCATGTGAGCATATGGAGCATTAGTGTTGGCTCCTTTACTGTGTCGATTACCCTCGACTGTGTCGATTAACCTCGACTGTGTCAATTTCCCTCGACTGTGTCGATTACCCTCGACTATGTCGATTAACCTCGACTGGGACACCGAAGCACTCAAGTGGTCACATAAGGACCCTGAGTGGGGCTCGGCCGTACCCGTTAGATCTAACCCTCGTCCCTAATTAAGTATTAATGGCATCTCAATATCTAGTTTAAGCTCACATGATCTAGTATTTTCTAGGCTTTTCTTAAAGCTCATCATATTGCACTCACCACGAGTGCTTCTCGTATTCTTTTGTATTCTCAAATCATATTGCACTCGGTACTCGTTCTCACCAAGAGTGCTTCTCGTATTTTTACCATTTGTGAAAATTGTAATATTTGTAACATGTATTTCACCCCCGAGAGTTATAAAACCAAAAACAGTTAAAGAAAAGGGGGAGCATGAACTCACAACTTTGCGTTCCTGTGCGTCGTAAACTTCACCGGATTTGCTTACTTAACGTCGTAACCTATACGCGTTTTCTTAACGTTAGTCACTAGACTTGCGTCGCACAAGTACAGTCACTCTCTATTGTGTATATATTCTTGTGTTAAAAATATTTTATATTTTTAACTAAGTATCTTACTTATATTATTTTCTCAAAAGTTAATATAAGTATCTCGTGTTTTGCACTTTGCACCCGAATTATGTATCTTGTATGTTGTATGTGTATTTTTATGTTTATACCCCTCATGAGTATTTAGTGTATCTTTAAGTCTTAATACACTAGCACGTATAACACATACTATATACACTTAGCACAAAAGTTGGTGATAAAATAATATATATTTTTTTCTCTAAAAAATATACATACTTATATCCATTTTTATTCTTGAAGAAATCCTCATTTCTTATCACCAAAAATTAGGGAAACCTTGGTAATACTTTAAATACATTTTTAGGGAATAAGTTTCCCAAAAACTTATATTTTTTTAAGTGTCAAAATTTATAAAAAAATTGACAGAGTTTCCCCTAAAAATGGAGGTTTCCCATGTTTTCAAAACATGTGTTTATTTTCTTTTAAATCGTCAACAATCATCAACAACAATTATCAGCAATAATCATCAACAACAATCAATAATTTCTCCATTTCAAGAACTTGAATATTTACAAAAATGTATAGTAATTTACTAGCACATTTAGTAAGCCTTGTTATCTTTAAAAATAAGTTTAATTTCTTAAAAACTTTATTTTTAAAGAATATGAAGTTTCACAACTTCTAGTCGGTTTTTACGAAAATTATTTCTTTGTTAAAACTTTTGTTACACAAGTGTCCACGCACTTGTTTGTTCATAAAAACACCTCTACTTCATGAAAGATCCGGTTTTAAAATATGGTTTTGTCTTACAGTTGGTCTTTCGAAAATACCACTTGTAGATCTTTAGATCTACTAGTTTAGAACTCCATTTCATAAGATAATTGTTTTTACACAAGTTCATGTTTAGTGTGTAGTAGAGTTTCATCATTTAACCCTTTTCATTCTTAACATATTCTATGTCATGTTTCATGAACATGACTAATCCGGGTTAGATGATGATCCGAGCTACCACAACATAGATCGGCACTAAATAATCACCACAAAACAAGTCTTAGAAGTTTTACACAACTCTTATGCTTTTAACCAACATGTTCATCATTTATGTAGACTTTTAGTTTCGATCTTGTGTGTGTTTGATTTCTAACCATTAAATCGCTTATTAACCACTCTAAACAAGAACAAGATGGTGTTTTAGAGTACTTACTACTAGCACAAGGCTAGGGAAGTTCAAGAGTGCATATGAGGTGGATAAAAGAGAATGAGAGCGGTCCTTCAACTTCCGAACGCACCGACCTTCGTTGTTCACCTTCTTGCACCTTTGTATGGATGGAAAATGGCAAGATCGAAATCGAAAAGTGGTGGTGGTGGTGCCTATGTGGTCGGCCGAGAATATGGGCAAGAGGGAGAGAAAGTGTGAAGTTTTTGTTGTGTGGTTAATGAATTATGAAGTGATCTTTGTGCTAACTTATAGTCCATCCATCACAATTACCCCTTGGATCTTATGTCTAGAAGATATTAGACATGAGGGATTATAATAATCAAAGTTTGTAAGTGTTTGTCCCCTCATGGGACCGAACTCGTTGGGGGGGAGGGGGTCTCATGGTTAGATTCCAACTAATGATTAAGATTTAGCTAGTTAAGTTAGATGGTTAAGACTAGATATTAGCATGTAGTGTCTTGTGACGGGTGTTAGGGTATTCGGGTACCCTAATTAGCTTAGGAAAATAAAAACATTGCTTCTAGCAATATTTTGGTGTTCCGGGTAAAGTCCGGTTGTTCGGTTAGATACCGATTCGTTAAAGTGTTAAATTACACTTTTTAGTGTCTTTTAAGTATCCTTTTGTAACACATTTGATTCCCAACACTTAGGGAAATATTCTGGATGATAAAACGAAATTTCTGTATAAAATTTATATGTTTAAATGCTGAATTATTGCTGAATTATATAAATTCTGCACTTAAAGTGCGTTTCGGGTGCTTTTTAGTGCTTATTTTTGCTTTCGCAATGTCTATAAATTAAACCCTTATATGTACTCTTGGGTTTTAATGTACTTTTGTCGTCGGACCTACACCTAGGCCTCAATTCTAATGTCTGACTGCTTTCTGCAGTTCTGTTGACACGATGTGTCTTACCGGTGAGTTTACTAATATTTCTGACGCAACGCTCTCGTTTATGCATAAAGCTATATTTTGTAGTATATATCATGCATGAATTCACTTGTATGGAATTCAGAAATTTATTTGTCTGGTAAACCAGATCATGCACAGTCATTTAAGCGCAAATTACTGTTCATCTAGTGTACGGAATGTACGGAAAACTGACGGTTGTCACAGCCTCCCCCCGTTAAAAGAATTTCGTCCCGAAATTCAAGCGATGCCATCGGTCGCAGGGGAGTTGTGAAACCAATATGGTCACTTAGATTCATGATTTGTCTTCATGTTCCCATGAAATCTCTGGGTCATGTCATGAATTCTATCATACTCAAGTAAGTCGATCATGACTTTTCTGTATCTTGTGGACTCTTGGTCCATAACCTCAGCAGGTTTCTATAGTATCACGGACTCTTGGTCCAAAACTTCAGCAGATTTCTATAGTATCACGGACTCTTGGTCCAAAACCTCAGCAGATTTCTATAGTATCACGGACTCTTGGTCCAAAACCTCAGCAAGTTTCTATAGTATCACGGACTCTTGGTCCAAAACCTCAACAGGTTTCTATAGTAATTCTTGTCGTTTTTCATTGACGTGAATCTTATTTGTGGGAACAACGGCTGTTCCTTAAGTCAGACTCCTCTAACGATTAGACACATGAATGTGTCGCGATCACTACTGATCTTTTTCTGGGAGTTTTCATCTTGTGAACAATGGTTCTGATCCCTACACCGGGGATTCAACCTTTCCGTTTTCCAACTCACACTACGCCTTCTCTAGGCGAGGCTCTCATCTTGGTCAAACTTCTTGTCTCAAATTCATACGATTTCTACCGCTCATTGGCGTAATCTTTCTGTATTCTGCAGGCTGTCCTGATATGGTCACATATCCGAACGATCTTGCCTCTAGTTTTCCTGGGCCAACTCGGGCCAGTAGATTGTTTATTTCTGGTCTCCGTTCAACATGACGGGAATTGACTCATTATGTTCCGTCTAAAGCTTTATAAGAAGCGGTTTAGACGGCGGTGTGATAAATACTGTTGTAGGAAGACTTCACTAAGGGCAAGTGAGTGTTTCGACCTTTCATTAAAGTTTATCACACAAGCACGTATTGTGTTCATACAGGCTGCATCGTTCAGCAGCTCAGTTCATATTCGAGTTCTTACGATCATCGGTGTGCTGCAGCCCTTGTGATCAGTAAAGATCGTGCAGCGTTTTCTTTCAGGTAATGACGTCTAGTTTGCGGCGCGTAATTATTGTATCTATCTCAAGGTCTTTTCTCATGATTCCTTAATTCAATGTGCCGCGTACGCAATGTTGTGGTCTCGTTGCATCGACGTACAATCGAGACTTTGTCGAGAAACGTCACATAATTGCAACTCTAGCTCCTTAGCTCTTGGTTGCAGGGTTGGCATGAATTTCGTTCTTATCCACCATGTATCTTAAAGTTCTCCCTTTGCGAACTCGAAATCCGCTTTTCGTCATCATTGCACATAACTGTGCTTTCTCTAAGAGTTGCAAGGTAAATTGCAGCTGTTTACTCACGACCTTCCTTGGTCGTTGGCCAAATAAGAATGTAGTCAATAAGTATGATCGTAATCTATCCGGGCATGGCTTACACGTTCGATTCATGAGGTCCATGAATATTGTCGATGCATGTGTTAAGCCAAATGGTACGACAAGGAACTCGTAATGCTCGAAGCGAGTCCTAAAGGTCGTTTTAGGGATATTTCCTCTTGTATTCACAGTGGAGGACATCTTGTCCTCAAGTTGATCTTTGAGTGGTAACTGGAACCTTACGATTGGCTCATTTGTGTCACCAGTCCCTGGCAAAGGATTCTGATCCTCAATTTTCTGAAGTTTATGCAAAGTGGAGACTACCAACCTTCTCCTTGTCTCCTTGACTAAGGATGTTACGTCCTTAATTTCCTCTGCCTGGCAGCTCTTGCAGTTATAACAGGGGTTCATGCTTCGTTGATGAAGCTAGTCGGTATGGCGTCATTCGCCACTGGTGCTGCTCCTGGCACGCGATTTATCCTAAACTCCTCTCGTCGCTACAGAGAGGCGTTCCTGGCAAGTCTTCTGAAAAGGCTACTAGGACTTCTTCCATCACGGGGATGTTCTCAGGCTCTGCAGTCTACTCGGAGGCGTTTCTATGCCTCTTCGACCAATGAGGGATGTCGTAGATCTGTCGCCTTGTGAGGTCTAGCATCCTTGTACCTATTGCAGGAAGTTTGGGTTTCATCATTCGCAAGAGGGATACGACTGATTTTCTCATATCAAACGACTTCAGCTCTATACTTGGATTTTTGGTCCATGCTGATTATCATATTACGACTTCGCGAGTCAATGGTAACAGAAGGTTCCGGCCTTCTGAGTCCCTAAATGCAATTCTCAATTGCTTCGACTGTTTAAACTAGCCTTCTTTATGCCCAATTCTAAGGAATACGGGACGTCTATTTTACTTGAAACTAGGCCAAGCAGTTTCTTAAGTTCTAAGCATGTAAGGTTAAAGTTGATGCCAGTATTAATTAAAAGTAGATGCATTAGGTTGGTTAATAGGGAACGTAACCGTAACCGCATCTGGATCCTGGCGTGCTTCTCGAGTTTTGATCGTGAAAACCCTTCCTTGCTTGTTTCTTCCTAGGGCAATCTTTCCTAAAGTGCCCTGCTTCACCACATTTGTAGCAACCTGGTATTCTCTTATTTCTTCCATCTGGGTCCTTCGCCCAACAGGCATCCTTGCTGTGCCCTTCTTTTCCACACTTTCCGCACGTAGGCCTTAGACATCGACCTTCATGGTGAAAAGTGCATTCCCCGCATCTCGGCTTAGTCCCCGAGTATATTTTACCACCAGCCTTATTACTGGCTCCATCAGTTTTCCTTCCAGGCGGCGGGTTCACTTTCTTTCTTTTGCCTGTTTTAGAGCTTCCATAGTTGACTTGGGTGCTCATCTTTAGGTTTGAGGACTTCCTCTTCTTGTTGCTCGACGACTCCACATGAGTCTCTTTATTGTTATCCTCAGATTCCGAAAATTTTCCAGCACGTAGAGCTTCTTCAGTAAGCGTAACGCTTAAATCGATAGCCTCCGCGATAGTTGGAGGCCTTGAGGTAGTAACCAAGCTCCTGATCTGGGGTGCAAGTCCCCAAATGAATCGTTCAACCCTTTTGAATTCCGGTTTGACTAAGTAGGGGACGACCCTAGACAAGTCGTGAAATCGTTGGACGTATTCAGGAATCTTCGGTCCATCCATTTTCAAGTTCCAGAACTCCACCTCAAGCTTCTGGATTTCAGCCCTAGAACAGTATTTCTTTTCCATCATTTCCTTGAGCTCGTCCCAGCTTAGTGCATAAGCAGCATCCGCACCAAGGGTTTGAACCTGAAGGTTCCACCAGGAGAGTGCGCCATCTACGAATAACCCTGAGATATAAGTAACACTCTGTCGGGGCGAACAGTTACTCATTCTTAGAATGGAGTCAGTCTTTTCTGCCCAATGAACAAATGCAATGGCACCTCCTGTGCCATCAAAATTCAATGGCTTGCAGTCCAGGAATTGTTTATAGGTGCAGCCAGTTGGAGGGTTATTTTCAGTAGTGCCATCGCTGTGCTTAGAGCGGAGGGCTTCATGTCGAGCAATTGCCTGTGAGATTAGCTCTTGAAGCTCAGCTTCTGTTCTTGGCAACGTACTGGTGTTTGTGTCACGTCTGGGCGGCATTCTCTGCTGCCAAAATGGTATGAAGTAGGTTAGACAACATTCCAATTGTCTATGAGATACATAGCACCATAAGCCATTATGTAATTACCCAATTTCACACGTATATATAATCAGTGTATAAGCGAGGAAACATTTATTGAGCCTTCACATAGGCTTGCCAACTTGGCTTATTGTTTGAAATGAACTCGAGGCTACATCGCCTTGGTCATTCAAGTTTTAGTTATTTCCTGCTACATCGGTTTTTCTTAGGTCTTTAGCTTTACTGGTGCGTATATTTCCCCTTTGATGGGGTTGTTTGTGTGGAGGTGATAGGGAGTGTATCATCGCCGATTCTTTCTGAATGTCATTCCACCTCTCTTGCTTAAACATCGTTTCCTCACACGTCTCGTATGCCGGTAGAAGTGTCAGTCACGAAGTAGGCTAAGACAGGCTTCCTACGTTCTAACGTGCTAAAGCACTGATCTATGTGTTGTTCTACCAGATGAAGGTGAGGACACCTATGGATTAATTTTGTATGGTTTTCATTAGCTTGACCCGCAGAGTCCACCAGGATTTCTGTGCACTACAAGTCGTTATTACGTGGGCCCCCGTAATAATAAATTGTCTTGCACAGTTACCCCAATTTTCTCTCGTCCAAGCAGATGATCAATCAAGGAGGGGACACTACTGTCCTTATACCTCTTTGTCATGGAAAGGACCTTTGCGATGGTCCACGCGCTAACATTCGTTATTGTTACGCGCGTATAGGCACGATGATTAGATGGAATAGGAATAGAGAGAATTCCTAGTAGTTGGAGGGGCACCTTCGAGATGAATACTTCGTCTTCCTTTTCTGGTCAAGTATGTCGTCAATCTTGCTTCACATAAGCCGTAGGGATCTCGTCCCGTTGATTGAGAATTCGTTCAAGGTTGCCGCCTCTGCCTCGTTGTCATCACCGTAGTTAGGCATCTTCACGATCGCGAGGGAAGAGCAGCCATCCCCTACGGAAGCAAGCTCAGCATCTTGTTTGGTAATCACTCCCAGCCATGAGCTTTGCAAAGGACGCGAGGTCGGTAGCTTCATCGTGCGAGTCACGTACAGTAATAGGAGTCGGAGTCGAAAGTATATTTATTCACGTCAATAATCATTCCGTACACTTATTTGTATGTATGTATATCAATAACATATATGCTACTTAGCATAATCAAGCAATTTAATGCATTATATCACGTATAACTCTCGTTTTGGGGGGGTCATGTTGTTTTTGGCAAGTCTAACCCGTGTAGACTATGCTTTGGTTGGCACCTTGTTTTAAAGGTATTCCTCACTAATGTCCTTGCCTTGTCACTTTTTGAAAAGTGTCTGACTCGTGGATCTTGGCGCTTTCGTGAATGCAATGAAAACCTTTTTGTAAAATGTTTTCGTGAGAGAACTCTAGTGATTGTAGTCTAGACTCGAGAAAGAATCCTAGTTCACTACAATCGAAGCTCTGATACCAAACTGTCACACCCTGTCTTTTGCGGAAGCGTTTGATGTGTGACTAGCTTGTTATCATTGCATTCAATCATAATAAACAACTACATGATCAAAACGATGTTCATCCATTCATGAAAATTTGAGTATTTCAAACACTTGTTATTTAAGTTTTCAAAACACGACCTTTGACAAGGTTACAATTCAACAAAAGGGGATGACATCTAAACTTGTAGTTTACTTCTAGTTACGACACTTGCGCCCAAGATCCATCCTGTCACCTGAAATACATGTAATTTTGGAAAAAAAAAACATCAACATAAAGTTGAGCGAGTTCATGCGTTTTTGTATTTCACGTTTTTATACTTTGTATGAAAACATAGTATGTATAATTCAAGTCTTTCTTGAGTACCCCACGTACTCAAGTATAATTCCCGTTTTCTTGAGTACCCCACGTACTCAAGTATCATTCAAGTGTTCTTGTGTACCCCACATTTTAAATGATTGTTTATACAAGGACATTAAGGCATGTGAGGACATATGGAGCATTAGTGGTGGCTCCTTTAAGGCATGTGAGCATATGGAGCATTAGTGTTGGCTCCTTTACTGTGTCGATTACCCTCGACTGTGTCGATTAACCTCGACTGTGTCAATTTCCCTTGACTGTGTCGATTACCCTCGACTGTGTCGATTAACCTCGACTGTGTCGATTTCCCTCGACTGGGACACCGAAGCACTCAAGTGGTCACATAAGGACCCTGAGTGGGGCTCGGCCGTACCCGTTAGATCTAACCCTCGTCCCTAATTAAGTATTAATGGCATCTCAATATCTAGTTTAAGCTCACATGATCTAGTATTTTCTAGGCTTTTCTTAAAGCTCATCATATTGCACTCACCACGAGTGCTTCTCGTATTCTTTTGTATTCTCAAATCATATTGCACTCGGTACTCGTTCTCACCAAGAGTGCTTCTCGTATTTTTACCATTTGTGAAAATTGTAATATTTGTAACATGTATTTCACCCCCGAGAGTTATAAAACCAAAAACAGTTAAAGAAAAGGGGGAGCATGAACTCACAACTTTGCGTTCCTGTGCGTCGTAAACTTCACCGGATTTGCTTACTTAACGTCGTAACCTATACGCGTTTTCTTAACGTTAGTCACTAGACTTGCGTCGCACAAGTACAGTCACTCTCTATTGTGTATATATTCTTGTGTTAAAAATATTTTATATTTTTAACTAAGTATCTTACTTATATTATTTTCTCAAAAGTTAATATAAGTATCTCGTGTTTTGCACTTTGCACCCGAATTATGTATCTTGTATGTTGTATGTGTATTTTTATGTTTATACCCCTCATGAGTATTTAGTGTATCTTTAAGTCTTAATACACTAGCACGTATAACACATACTATATACACTTAGCACAAAAGTTGGTGATAAAATAATATATATTTTTTTCTCTAAAAAATATACATACTTATATCCATTTTTATTCTTGAAGAAATCCTCATTTCTTATCACCAAAAATTAGGGAAACCTTGGTAATACTTTAAATACATTTTTAGGGAATAAGTTTCCCAAAAACTTATATTTTTCTAAGTGTCAAAATTTATAAAAAATTTGACAGAGTTTCCCCTAAAAATGGAGGTTTCCCATGTTTTCAAAACATGTGTTTATTTTCTTTTAAATCGTCAACAATCATCAACAACAATTATCAGCAATAATCATCAACAACAATCACTAATTTCTCCATTTCATGAACTTGAATATTTACAAAAATGTGTAGTAATTTACTAGCACATTTAGTAAGCCTTGTTATCTTTAAAAATAAGTTTAATTTCTTAAAAACTTTATTTTTAAAGAATATGAAGTTTCACAACTTCTAGTCGGTTTTTACGAAAATTATTTCTTTGTTAAAACTTTTGTTACACAAGTGTCCACGCACTTGTTTGTTCATAAAAACACCTCTACTTCATGAAAGATCCGGTTTTAAAACATGGTTTTGTCTTACAGCTGGTCTTTCGAAAATACCACTTGTAGATCTTTAGATCTACTAGTTTAGAACTCCATTTCATAAGATAATTGTTTTTACACAAGTTCATGTTTAGTGTGTAGTAGAGTTTCATCATTTAACCCTTTTCATTCTTAACATATTCTATGTCATGTTTCATGAACATGACTAATCCGGGTTAGATGATGATCCGAGCTACCACAACATAGATCGGCACTAAATAATCACCACAAAACAAGTCTTACAAGTTTTACACAACTCTTATGCTTTTAACCAACATGTTCATCATTTATGTAGACTTTTAGTTTCGATCTTGTGTGTGTTTGATTTCTAACCATTAAATCGCTTATTAACCACTCTAAACAAGAACAAGATGGTGTTTTAGAGTACTTACTACTAGCACAAGGCTAGGGAAGTTCAAGAGTGCATATGAGGTGGATAAAAGAGAATGAAAGCGGTCCTTCAACTTCCGAACGCACCGACCTTCGTTGTTCACCTTCTTGCACCTTTGTATGGATGGAAAATGGCAAGATCGAAATCGAAAAGTGGTGGTGGTGGTGCCTATGTGGTCGGCCGAGAATATGGGCAAGAGGGAGAGAAAGTGTGAAGTTTTTGTTGTGTGGTTAATGAATTATGAAGTGAACTTTGTGCTAACTTATAGTCCATCCATCACAATTACCCCTTGGATCTTATGTCTAGAAGATATTAGACATGAGGGATTATAATAATCAAAGTTTGTAAGTGTTTGTCCCCTCATGGGACCGAACTCGTTGGGGGGGGGGGGTCTCATGGTTAGATTCCAACTAATGATTAAGATTTAGCTAGTTAAGTTAGATGGTTAAGACTAGATATTAGCATGTAGTGTCTTGTGACGGGTGTTAGGGTATTCGGGTACCCTAATTAGCTTAGGAAAATAAAAACATTGCTTCTAGCAATATTTTGGTGTTCCGGGTAAAGTCCGGTTGTTCGGTTAGATACCGATTCGTTAAAGTGCTAAATTACACTTTTTAGTGTGTTTTAAGTATCCTTTTGTAACACATTTGATTCCCAACACTTAGGGAAATATTCTGGATGATAAAATGAAATTTCTGTATAAAATTTATATGTTTAAATGCTGAATTATATAAATTCTGCACTTAAAGTGCGTTTCGGGTGCTTTTTAGTGCTTATTTTTGCTTTCGCAATGTCTATAAATTAAACCCTTATATGTACTCTTGGGTTTTAATGTACTTTTGTCGTCGGACCTACACCTAGGCCTCAATTCTAATGTCTGACTGCTTTCTGCAGTTCTGTTGACACGATGTGTCTTACCGGTGAGTTTACTAATATTTCTGACGCAACGCTCTCGTTTATGCATAAAGCTATATTTTGTAGTATATATCATGCATGAATTCACTTGTATGGAATTCAGAAATTTATTTGTCTGGTAAACCAGATCATGCACAGTCATTTAAGCGCAAATTACTGTTCATCTAGTGTACGGAATGTACGGAAAACTGACGGTTGTCACATTACCCACACGAAATCCTTGGGTAATTTTCTGAGCTAATTCCTTCTTCCTATTTTCTTCTCGCGTACGCACCAGTCCATCAGTCAAAGTGTTGGCTAGTTCCACCGCATCATCGATCGTGCGGGGTCTCGCAGCTTTGACAATGTCACGGATCTCACTAATTAAACCCAAAATGTAGCGAGAAATAAGTACCGGTTCTGGTGAAGCCAGAGTAGGCACAATTCTGGCATACTCGAAAAACTTCGAAGTATACCCTCCGCAATCAACATCCACCATCAGGTGGCTTAGGAATTTGTTCGCCATTTGCTCTTTTTCATATTCTGGGCAGAATTTTCTTTCCACCAGGCGCTTAAACTCCTCCCAACTCATGGCATAGGCCAGGTCGCTTCCCTTGGCTTACAACACCGTATTCCACCATTCTAATGCTTCTTCTTTGAAAAGGTGAGAAGCGTACATGACCTTATCCTCCGCGGCACATTTACTTATTTTGATTACTGCCTCGGTTTTCTCCAACCAACGCAGTGCCGCAGTCGCCCCTTCATTGCCTGCAAATTCAACAGGTTTTCAGGCAAGAAATTCCTTATAAGTGCAACCAGGCGTTGCAGCTTTCATTCTTTTGAGAATTGGGGCTTGCAGTACATCATCATCATTATGATTAATGTTACCGTCTCCATTTACACTATTACTGAAGTTGTCTTCATGAGTACGTTTGCTAGGAATAATTTGTTGAGGTTCAACTGGATTTCGGGCAGCAGCAAGGATTGCTGGAATAACATTGGCTATTCCCTGAGCAACGATGTTCTTGATATCTTGCCTATTCAGAAATTGATCTTCATGGTTTTGTTCAGATTGGTTAATCTCGTTAACTGGTTCATTATCAGCGTGTTCCATCTGAATATTTATCAATTATTAATTATCACAGGCTAATATTTAGTACAACCATTCAAGTATCACTGTACAAACAGAAAAATGGCAAACATTGCGACTTTTATATATATATATATATATATATATATATATATATATACATGTCTATTACAAATTACACTGAAATTCAAAAGAACTAGAGGTTGTGCATTCCTAATTTATTTTAGTCTATCTAGGAATATTATGTTTAGCATGTTTTATTCTATCTTCCCTTACTAAGTTGTTTATCTAATGGGCAAAGTTCCTTTAAAGTTTCTGGCTTATAGATGATATGGGTGCTAGTACTGGGTCAGGGTGTTGAGATCTAATTTCATTGGTTGGTCCGGTTTTGGCAGTTTAACTTAACTAAAAGTTAACATTTACTGCTGTAGTGGCTAACATATAGAGATTTACCCATTGTTCATCTAATTTATTTTCCCATGGTGGGTTATTGCCTATTTTCTGGGTTTCCTTATTAATCATCACTCCTTTTGGTTGTGACTTCTTTATTTTCTCTTGACTTTTGCTAATAATCCAACTTCTTTTCTTAGTGGTAAGTGGTTTCTCAAACTGTGTCTTACGAACAAATATTCCTTCCTCAGTATCTGCTGAGTATCTTGAGGAATTTGATTGAAATGAGGTTCCCTTATCTTTTGGTGAACTATCTAATTGACGATAGATGTCCGAAATTCTTTGCTTACCCATACTGTAAACTAACAAATAGTCAAATAACACAAAAACACATAATCACAGAATGGCAATTAGAAAAATTAAGTATTTCTAAATACTTAATTGGCTTAAATCAGTGGCTCTGATACCACCTTTTTTCTGTCACGGCCCCCCGTCCGGTTTGACCCGGTCCAGGAGCCGCGGGACAGAAATCCCGTGGTATTTAATTTGGCAGCGGAATTATTAACAGGATCGTTTAAAATTTGAAAAATGCCCGATTATTTTATTTCATAATCCGGGACAAACCCCGAAATTTACAATAGGGAAATTTCACTGGGAAACCCCTATTTCTTTACAAAAACATGTTTCTCTATTTAATCGAGCCACTTCTTCAAGCGTATAGTGCTACACGGCACTTTTTCTGGGATCACAGCAGATCACCTGAAACATGTTTTAAAAATATTTTTGTCAGCGGGGAAATACTGGTGAATCATTCATTTGCACAAAATGACCCATTGTTATAATATACAGTATTAAGAGCTATTACAATGTTTATATATCAACCAATTACCCAACGGTATTTGTCACTCGTCTCATTTCTGTGACTATGGTCATATCACCCATTGGCTAACTCGTTGTCCAATGGTGACGGTTATCAAGTATTGTATACAAAACCCCACATACCGGCTGTAATTGAAGACTTCAAAGACTTAATCCCTGTAATTATAACTTTGAAAACAAACATGATTTTGAAAGCAATTTTGGTAAAAAGAGAATGACTCACATTGCAGATTTAAACGGGCAGAGTTTAGCCTACTGATAAGCCTGTTAACCTAATTCAAATAACAATGCACACGAAAACTACGTTACTAACTTTAATCCAACTTTTACGACAACTCACGAGATCAAAACCTTCACAATGAATGACAAAGTGCGATACTTAAACATCCATCGAATTCACGACGAACGACAAAGCATAACCCGAGTTTGGGCAGCACTTAAATATCCATCGGATTGGTTTCTATCGATCGGACATTAAATCGTAGCAGTGATCGAGTTATTACCCTGTTATCGCGGCAGAATTTCATGATTTTGTGTGTTTTTGGAGTAAACAGACGATATCTCGGTGTAGAAAACGAATTTTAACGTCGAACCAACGCCAAACTTCAAGTGCCAAACTCCTGAATTTATACTGGAAAAACGGCGCGCCCGTGTGTCACGGGAGGCTCTCGCGTTGTGCGAGAGGTCACTTTTAGCATAGGGTAGCCACGTGTGTCATTAGCTTGGGTGAGTCGACCGTTCATTAAAATTCGATTCCTATCAAAAACTGTTTGGATAATATTGACTAGGAAATACCCCCCCTGAGTTTTAGGGGCCCTGATCCTGATTCCGATTGTTCTGAAAATTTTAGGGGTCATGCAGTATCACTTAGGGGTCTCAATTAGGGTTTCCTATTGGGTAAAATATAATAAGAAATAATAGTTTTGGTGAGAGTTGTTACACCAATCACGCCAACATTCTATGTGATCAAAAGTCAGTACAAGTAAATTCACCAAAAGGAGAAAATATCACAATTAAAGGAGATAAGCCAACTAGGTCCACAAAATTCATCTCTGTGATGAAAACAGCAAGCTATGCAAGAAAATGATCACTAGTGTATATGATTTCCATAATCATTAACACTAAAGGAAAAGAACTAAAAGATATTCCCGTAGTATCTAAATTCTCATATGTTTTTTCTAGAAGAGTTACCTGGATTACCGTCAGATAGAGAGGTTGAATTCAGAATTCATCTGATACCAGGGACAACACCGATTGCCAGCACCTTACCATTTAGCACCAGCAGAGATGCAAGAAATGAAGAAACAATTGGACGAACTTCTGGAGAAAGGTTTCATACAGCCTAGTTCATCACCATGGGGAGCACCAATCTTGTTTGTCAAGAAGAAGGATGGATCAATGCGTATGTGCATTGATTACCGAGAATTGAACAAGGTTATGATTAAAAATCGGTACCCACTACTGAGAATCGATGATCTGTTCGATCAACTTCAAGGAGCTCGATTCTTTTCTAAGATCGATTTGCGCTCAGGATATCATCAATTGAAAGTACAGGAAGAGGACATTCCTAAAACTGCTTTCAGAACAAGGTGTGGTCATTATGAATTTACAGTCATGCCATTTGGTTTAACCAATGCCCCAGCCGCATTTATGGACATGATGAACAGAATATGTAAACCATATCTGGATAAATTCATAATTTTCTTTATAGATAATATTCTTATTTACTCTAAGAGCAAAGAAGATCATGCAGAGCATTTGTTTATACTTCTGAATTTGCTTAGAAAAGAAAAGTTTTACGCTAAATTTTCAAAATGTGAATTTTGGTTAAAGGAAGTGCAATTCCTTGGACACCTTGTTAATCATGAAGGAATTCATGTAGATCCCACAAAAATCGAGGCGATTACTAAGTGGAAAGTCCCTGAATCACCGACGGAGGTGAGAAGTTTTCTTGGACTAGCAGGTTATTATAGACATTTTATTCAAGATTTTTCTAGAATAGCCATTCTCTTAACAAAATTGACCTTCAAATAAGTTAAGTTTTAATGGGGACCAAGACAGGAGGAAGCTTTTAGAATTCTAAAGCAAAAGTTAACCAACACACCCATACTAGCATTACCAGAAGGAACTGAAGACCTGGTAGTCTATTGTGATGCTTCTAAGTTAGGTTATGGATGTGTGTTGATGCAACGTCAAAAAGTTATAGCTTATGCCTCTAGACAACTTAAGAATCATGAAGAGAATTATACAACCCATGACCTAGAGTTAGGAGCCATAATTTTTGCCCTTAAGATTTGGAGACACTATCTTTACGGTAGCAAGTTTATTGTTTTCACCGATCATAAGAGTCTAAGATATGTTTTTGGGCAAAAAGGAGTTAAATATGAGACAGAGACGCTAGATGGAGATTCTTAGTGATTATGATTGTAATATCCAGTATCATGCAGGAAAGGCTAATGTAGTAGCTGATGCTTTAAGTCGAAAGTATCATAAAAAGCCAAGACGAGTACGTTCTCTCAAACTAAATCTGCAGATAGATTTAAATGAGCAAATTAGAGAAATACAGGAAACAGTAATCAAGGACGATACAGAAATATTAAAAGGAATGATTAAGGAATTAGAACAAGGAACAGATGGAATTTGGAGGTTCCATAAGAAAAGAATCTGGATACCCAAACAAGGAAACCTACGCCATCGAATTTTAGAAGAAGCCCATAAGTCTAAGTATACGATACATCCTGGTAATGATAAAATGTATCAAGACTTAAGAAAGAATTTCTGGTGGATAGGAATGAAAAAGGATATAGCAACCTATGTTGCTAAGTGTCTAACCTGTTCATAGGTTAAAGCTGAACATCAGAAACCCTCAAGTTTATTGCAGCAACTAGAAATGCCAAAATGGAAATGGGAATTGATAACAGTGGACTTTGTTACTAAATTACCCAAGACACGAAAAGGTAATGATGCAATCGGGGTGATTGTAGACAGATTAACCAAATCTGCTTATTTCTTACCTATGAAGGAAACTTTCAGTATGGAACAATTAGCCAAGTTATATGTAAATGAAATAGTTTCATTATATGGAATTCCTTTATCTATTATTTCTGATAGAGATAACCGTTTTACTTCTCATTTTTTGGACTAGTTTCCAGAAAGCAATAGGAACCAAGTTAAAACTAAGCACAGCCTATCATCCTCAAACGGACGGACAAAGCGAAAGGATAATTCAGATAATGGAGGATATGCTTAGAGCTTGTGTAATTGATTTCGGAGGAAATTGGGACGATCATTTACCATTAATAGAATTTTCCTACAATAACAGCTATCATACCAGTATAAATGCTGCACCATTTGAAGCACTTTATGGACGAAAATGCCAAACTCCCGTCTGTTGGGCAGAAATTGGAGAAAAAACTATCTGGACCAGAGATAGTACAAGAAACAATGGACAAGATTATTCAAGTCAAGGAAAGACTAAAAGCAGCATGAGATCGTCAAAAGAGTTATGTTGATAACAGGCGAAAACCGTTGGAATTTCAAGTAGGAGATAAAGTATTATTAAAAGTTTCTTCATGGAAAGGAGTGGTCAGATTCGTTAAGTGGGGAAAGCTAAGCCCCAGGTATGTGGGACCTTTTGAGATTATCAGAAGAATCAGACCAGTAGCTTACCAGCTACAACTGCCAGAGGAAATGGCAGGAATACATGATATATTTCATGTTTGTAATCTCAAGAAGTGTTTAGCAGACGAATCATTAATGGTACCTCTTAAGGATATAGAGGTAAATTAGAAACTTAAGTTTATGGAGAAACCCCTACAGATTGAAGATAGAAAGATCAAGAATCTCAAACACAAGAGATTAGTTCTGGTCAAAGTGAAATAGGATTCCAAAAGAGGACCAGAGTACACTTGGGAGCTGGAATCAGAGATGCAAAGGAAATATCCACACCTGTTCCAGTAGACCTCGAGGACAAGATCTAAAACAAGGTGGGGAGGATATAACAGCCCTCCTAGAACCCTTAACATGCCCTAAAATACCTATAATATACCCCATATACGAAAAATAACTTTAATATACCTTTATATTTATAAATAAATAACAAATAAAACAAAAACTATTAGTTACTCGCGGGGCGCGACCCACTTAAGGAAAGGAGTCACGGGCCGCGACAAGGTGACACCAGGCGGCACCAGATTTCGCCATGTGTCAGGTGATTCGACGGAGCTAGACCGTTGATTCATCCAAGCTAGGGCCTACCCTAGTGGCCTCGCGGGCTGTAACAACCCGCACGTTCGTGTGTTGTTACTACTCGTTATACTTGTTACGCCTAGCACCAGAGATTTGGATCATAATGTAGCTATATCGCATACATCGCTATTTCGCAGTATTTTCGCATAATACGCATACTTTATCGCTATAACACGTCGCATCGCACACACTAACGCTCACGATGACGTTGAGTGAGGACCTATTCTACCCTCCTCGATGGCTGTAAGGACCTACCAAAATCCCCCAAAACGACCTGTAAGTAAAAACCAGGAACCCTGAAACCCTAATGTGCATGAAAAACCAAGAAAACATGAAATCTGGTTTTCACGCGGGCCGCGTAAAACATAAGCTTCGGCTTACGCGGGCGCGTCAACTTAAAGTTGACCGGATAAGCATTCCGGGCCACGTGTCGCACACGTGGCAACCCTACTCGTGACACACCAGCCCTACACATAGGATAGGGGCTCTCGCGGGCCGCGTAAAAGCCATGTTAAGGCTTACGCGGGCCGCGTAAAACTTAAAATGTTGCTATAAGTAGCCTGTGCATGGGACTTGCTTCTGTATTCGAAATTTTTGTTTCAAAAGTCCATATTCTGCTTAAAAACGAGTATTAAGGGGTCACGACGCTGCTACGAAACAGGGTATTAACTTGATCACTGCTACGATACAATGTCTGATCGATTGAAACCGATCCGATGGATGTTTAAGTGCTGCCCAAATCAGGGCTATACTTTGTCATTCGTCGTGAGGGTTTTGATTTCGTGAGCTTATCGTAAATGTTGTATTAAGTTACTGACCTAGTTTCATGTGCATTGTTGTTTAAATTAGGTTATCAGGCTTATCAGTAGGCTAAACTCTGCCCAACTAAACTTGCAATGTGAGTCATTCTCTTTTTATCAACTGTTTTACTAAACCTCAAATTATTTTCAAAGTTATAATTACAGGGATTAAGTCTTGGTTATCTTAAATCATTGGTAAGTGGGGTATTGTGCACATTACTAATCTCTCACGGTTAGGTTTACCAACCTAACAGTGATAATCATCACTACTCGGGTGAAATGACCCGATAGTGGTATGACCATCGTCACCAGGGTGTGACACGGCGCCAGATAACAATAAGATAGTAGCCATTGTAATCGCTCTTATGCTGTAATCTATAACTAATGTGTCATTTGATTTAACCTGAATGACTCGCCAGTATTTCCCCGCTGATAAAATATTTTTAAACATGTTTCAGGTGACTTACTGTGAATCAAGGAAAAGTGCTACAGAGCACTAACAAGCTTGAAGTGGTGGCTCAGTAAAATAAATAAACATGTTTTGTAAAACAAGGGATTTCCTTGTGAAATTCCCTTTACTGTAAATTATGGGGTTTGTCCCAAATTATGAAATAAAATAATTGGGCATTTTCAAGTTTTAAAAGATCATGTTAAACTTCCATTGTCAACTCAAATAATAAATACCACGGGTTTCTGTCCCGCGGTTCCTGGACCAGGTAACACCGGGACGGGGGCCGTGACTGAAAAAGGTGGTATCAGAGCCACTGATTTAAGCCAATTAAGTATTTAGAAATACTTAATTTTTCTGATTGCCATTCTGTTATTCTATGAAAATTTAATTTACAAAATTTTAACCTAGAATTTTGTGTGTTTCTTCATGTATGCTAACAGCATGAATGAATTATCAGAAGCACTTCAAAACTTTACTATCCATACCATAGATATGGATACCACAGGAAATCCATCTGGCTATCAGGCTGATACTGAAGAGCTAATAGTATTCCAGGCCCAACCACAAGAGAAACCAAAGTCGAAAAAGAGAAGGAGACTCGTAGGCTAGAGGCGTATGCGTAGGAAGAAACCAGCGGCACAGAAAGTTATCAAGACTGAGGAACTGAAGGATAAAGGAAAAGGAAAAGAGATCGGGGAAAGTTCTGGGCAAGCCTAGGAAATGTCACTATGGGAGGAGCTGGATCGCAAATTGGCAAATAGTGACCTCATCGGACCTGCCGATAAAAATCTCTTTAATTACCTAATTGAATCCCAACTTCCAGATAATCTAGAGCCTGCTATCCCAGATCCTATTGTCAACCCCCGACCCCTACAAGGAGAGCTGGAAGAATGGTGGACCACTGACTGGCAGTTTCAGAATCTCTTGAATAACCCTAACATCTTTTTCCCCCAGTTTGACCCTGAGCCTGCACTAAACCCACCTATGAGCACAGAAAACTTGGCTGAACTCCGTCACTACGGTGAGGAACTGGTGGACGCAGGGAATCGAATCCGAGAAGTGGGGGAACAGATCTCATGGAAATACGACGAGAGGGAGCGTCGTTTCTGAGATGCCAGCTGACTATGGTTATGTGGTTGTGGGAATGTGTGTTTAATAATAATATAATAATAAAATAATAATAAATAACTTAAAATAAAACTTTTGTAATATATCTGGTGTGTACGGATGCATACTAAAATATATAAAATATGAAAGTCGCAAAGTCGACAATTTTAGCTATACGTGTTGACGTGATTATGTGCGATTGTTTTATTGTGTTTGATTGTTAATTATTTTGTGCTAATAACTTATATATATTAATTACCAGATGGAACACGCTGGTAATGAACCAGTTAACGAGGTTAACCAATCCGAGCAAAACAATGAAGATCACTTTCTTAACAGACAAGATATAGAAAATATTGTTGCTCAAGGAATAGCCAATGCTATTCCAGCAATCCTTGCTGCTGCCCGAAATCCAGTTGAACCTCCACCCAGCAAACGTACTCGTGATGACAATTTCAGTAATAGTGTGAATGGAGGCGGTAACAATAATGATAATGATGTAATGCAAGCCCCATTTCTTAAGAAAATGAAAGCTGCAATGCCTGGTTACACTTACAAAGAATTTCTTGCCTGTAAACCAATCGAATTTGCAGGCAATGAAGGGGCAACTGCAGCACTGCGTTGGTTAGAGAAAACTGAAGCGGTAATTAAAATAAGTAAATGTGCCGAGGAAGACAAAGTCATGTACGCGTCGCATCTTTTTAAAGAAGGGGCACTAGAATGGTGGAACACAGTATTACAAGCCAAGGGAAGCGATGTGGCTTATGCTATGAATTGGGAAGAATTTAAGAGACTAGTAGAAAAAAAATTATGTCCCGAATATGAAAAGGAACAAATGACAAATAAGTTCCTAAACCAGCGAATGGTAGATGTTGATTATCGAGGGTATACTTCGACATTCTTCGAGTATGCTAGAATTGTACCTACCATGGCTTCGCCAGAACCAGTACTTATTTCTCGCTATATTTGGGGTTTGATTAGCGAGATTCGCAATATCGTCAAAGCTGCGAGACCTCGCACAATTGACGATGTTGTAGAGTTAGCCAACACCCTAACCGATGGGTTGGTACACACAAGAGAAGAAAATCGGAAAAAGGAAGTGGCCCAAAAGATTACCCATGGATTCCGTGTGGGTAATAGTAATAATTTCAAGAAAATGGGAACCGGGCAATCTTCCACTGCTCCATTTTGTAGTACCTGTAAAAGAAAGCATTTTGGAAGATGCAAAGGGTATTGCAATTTCTGTAAAATTCCAGGGCATCAAGAAGAAGATTGCAGGAGGAAGAAATCAACATTCTGCTTCAACTGTGGAGAAGCTGGACATTTTAGACCAGACTGCCCCAAATTGAACAAACCAGCTGACAACAAAGCCAAACCTGCAGAAGGAACCACCAAAAAGAATGCAAGAGCATTCCAGTTGACTACCCAAGAAGCAGAACTCATCCCGGATGTGATAGCTGGTACGTTTCTAGTTCATGACGTTTATGCAAAAGTATTATTCAACTCTGGTGCAAACCAAAGTTTTATAAATACTTCATTCTGCCAAGCTCTTCAACTGCCCTTAACCAACCTTAGATAAATTTTTACTGTCGAAACGGCAGATGGGAATTCTGTTAACATAAATAAGGTCTTGCGAGAAGAAAAGATAGAACTCTTAGGCCATAAATTTTCTGCAAACCTGTTACCTATGAATTTAGTCGGATTCGATGTCGTGTTAGGAATGGATTGGTTGGTAGCCAACCATGCTCGAATCCTCTGTGATAAGAATTCCATAGAAATTCATACACCCACAGGAAAAGTAGTAATGATTACAGGAGATAAGCCATGTAAGCCACTGAAATTCATTTCAGTAATGAAAGTCGCCAGTTATTCAAGAAAACAAGGGATAGTATATATGATTTCGGCAATCATCAACACTAAAGGTAAGGAACTTAAGGAAATTCCAGTAGTGTCAAAATACCCGGATGTATTTCCGGAAGAACTACCAAGATTGCCACCAGATAGGGAGGTAGAATTTAGAATTCATTTAATTCCCGGAACTAAAGATCGATAACTAAGGCACCTTATCGGTTAGCACCCACCGAAATACTAGAATTGAAAAAGCAGTTAGATGAATTATTAAGCAAATGATTCATACAACCTAGTTCATCCCCGTGGGGAGCACCAGTGTTGTTTGTAAAGAAGAAAGATGGTTCGATGCGAATGTGTATCGATTATAGGGAATTGAATAAGGTTACAATTAAGAATCGATACCCATTACCGAGGATTGATGATCTTTTTGATCAACTTCAGGGAGCTAGATATTTTTCTAAGATAGATTTACGCTCCGGATACCATCAGTTGAAAGTACAAGAAGAAGACATACCTAAAACTGCTTTCAGGACTAGGTATGGTCATTACGAGTTTACAGTCATGCCCTTTGGATTAACAAATGCTCCTGCAGCATTCATGGACATGATGAACAGAATCTGTAAACCGTACTTGGATAAATTTGTAATTGTCTTTATCAACGATATACTCATTTATTCCAAAATTCAGGACGAGCATTGTGAGCACCTACGTGCGCTCTTAACCTTGTTAAGAAAGGAAAAGCTTTACGCAAAATTCTCAAAATGTGAATTTTGGCTACAGGAGGTGCAATTTTTAGGACACATGGTGAATCACAAAGGTATTCACGTAGATCCCTCCAAAATAGAAGCGATTACCAAATGGAAGGTCCCGCAATCAGCTATGGAAGTTAGAAGTTTTCTAGGATTAGCCGGATACTATAGACGGTTTATTAAAGACTTTTCTAAGATAGCTGTGCCATTAACTAAGCTAACCTGTAAAACAGTGAAGTTTGAATGGGGATTTAGACAAGAAGAGGCTTTTAAGATTTTAAAGCAAAGATTAACAAACGCCCCAATTCTGGCCTTACCAGAAGGGACAGAAGATTTTGAAGTTTACTGTGATGCTTCTAAGCTAGGATTAGGATGTGTGCTAATGCAATGAAAGAAGGTAATTGCATATACATCAAGGCAATTGAAGAAGCACGAGGAAAATTATACGATTCACGACTTAGAATTAGGAGCGATAATTTTTGCCCTTAAGATTTGGAGGCACTATCTGTATGGAAGTAAGTTTACTGTTTATACAGATCATAAAAGCTTAAAGTATATATTTGGGCAAAAAGAATTGAACATGAGGCAACGAAGATGGATGGAAATTCTAAGTGACTACGACTGTGATATTCAATATCACGAAGGAAAAGCAAATGTAGTTGCAGATGCCTTAAGTCGTGAGTATTATGAAAAGCAAAAGCGAGTTCGTGCTCTTAGATTAAATCTACAATTAGATTTAATGGAACAATTGAAGTATATTCAAGAAATAGCAATCAAGGATGATGCTGAAGGAATGAAAGGACGAATAAAGGAATTAGAGCAACAAAGTGATGGAATTTGGAGACTCCATAAGAAAAGGATTTGGGTACCTAAGCAAGGAAATTTAAGAGATAAGATTTTAGAAGAAGCCCATAAATCTAGGTATACCATGCATCCTGGTAATAATAATATGTACCAAGATTTAAGGAATAACTTCTGGTGGATAGGAATGAAAAAGGACATAGCTAGATATGTTTCTAAGTGTCTAGCTTGTTCACAAGTTAAGACAGAACACCAGAAACCTTCAGGATTACTCCAACAATTAGAAATGCCTGTATGGAAATGGGAACTAATAACCATGGACTTTGTTACTAAGTTACCCAAAACAAGAAAAGGTAATGGCGCGATTTGGGTAATTGTGGATCGATTAACCAAATCAGCTCATTTTCTACCCATGAAGGAAACCTTTAGCATGGAAAGATTAGCCAAATTATACGTAGACAAGGTAGTATCCTTACATGGAGTCCCACTCTCCATTGTATCGGATAGGGATAGTCGTTTCACTTCACATTTTTGGACAAGTTTCCAAGAAGCCATGGGGACTAGACTGAACTTAAGCACTGCATACCATCCCCAAACAGACGGACAAAGTGAAAGGACGATCCAAACCCTGGAAGACATGCTCAGGGCATGTGTAGTAGATTTTGGAGGAAACTGGGACAACCATTTACCCTTAATCGAATTCTCCTATAATAATAGTTATCATTCAAGCATCAAAGCTGCCCCGTTCGAAGCACTGTATGGACGAAAGTGTAGAACTCCAGTTTGCTGGGCAGAAATAGAAGAAAGCCAGTTATCAGGTCCTGCAATAGTGCAAGAAACCACCGACAAGATAACTCAAATCAAGGAAAGACTAAAGACGGCTCGAGATCGCCAGAGGAGTTATGCAGATAATCGACGCAAGCCACTAGAATTTCAAGTTGGAGACAAGGTACTCTTGAAAGTTTCTCCTTAGAAAGGAGTAGTTCGGTTCGGTAAGAAAGGAAAACTAAGTCCAAGATACGTAGGACCATTCCCAGTAATCCAGCGAATAGGACCAGTTGCTTATCGCTTACAACCACCAGAAGAACTAGCCGGAGTACACGATGTATTTCATGTATCCAACCTCAAGAAATTTTTATCTGACGAATCCCTGGTAGTCCCTCTTCAAGACATACAGGTGAATAAAAATTGAAATTCGTGGAGAAACCGCTTCAAATAGAAGATAGAAAGATTAAGTTTCTCAAACACAAAAGATTGGTACTTATCAAAGTCAAGTGGGATTCGAAAAGAGGATCCGAATATACCTGGGAGATGGAATCGGAGATGAAGCGAAAGTATCCTCACTTATTTCAATAAATCTCGAGGATGAGATTTTAAATAAGGTGGGGAGGATGTAAGGACCTGCCAAAATGCCCCAAAACGACCCGTAAGTAAAAACTCGGACCCCTGAAACCCTAATCTGCATGAAAAACCAAGAAAACATGAAATCTAATTTTCACGCGGGCCGCGTCAACTTAAAGTTGACCGGATAAGTGTTCCGGGCCACATGTCGCACACGTGGTAACCCTACTCGTGACACACCAGCCCTACACGTAGGATAGGGGCTCTCGATGGCCGCGTAAAAGCCATGTTAAGGCTTACGCGGGCCGCGTAAAACTTAAAATGTTGCTATAAGTAGCCTGTGCATGGGACTTGCTTCTGTATTCGAAATTTTAGTTTCAAAAGTCCATATTCTGCTTAAAAACGAGTATTAAGGGGTCACGACGCTGCTATGATACAGGGTATTAACTTGATCACTGCTACGATACAATGTCCGATCGATTGAAACCGATCCGATGGATGTTTAAGTGCTGCCCAAATCAGGGCTATACTTTGTCATTCGTCATGAGGGTTTTGATTTCGTGAGCTTATCGTAAATGTTGTATTAAGTTACTGACCTAGTTTCATGTGCATTGTTGTTTAAATTAGGTTATCAGGCTTATCAGTAGGCTAAACTCTGCCCAACTAAACTTGCAATGTGAGTCATTCTCTTTTTATCAACTGTTTTACTAAACCTTAAATTATTTTCAAAGTTATAATTACAGGGATTAAGTCTTGGTTATCTTAAATCACTGGCAAGTGGGGTATTGTGCACATTACTAATCTCTCACGGTTAGGTTTACCAACCTAACAGTGATAATCATCACTACTCGGGTGAAAGGACCCAATAGTGGTATGACCATCGTCACCAGGGTGTGACACGGCGCCAGATAATAATAAGATAATAGCTATTGTAATCGCTCTTATGCTGTAATCTATAACAAATGTGTCATTTTATTTAACCTGAATGACTCGCCAGTATTTCCCCACTGATAAAATATTTTTAAACATGTTTCAGGTGACTTACTGTGAATCAAGGAAAAGTGCTACGGAGCACTAACAAGCTTGAAGTGGTGGCTCAGTAAAATAAATAAACATGTTTTGTAAAACAAGGGATTTCCTTGTGAAATTCCCTTTACTGTAAATTATGAGGTTTGTCCCAAATTATGAAATAAAATAATTGGGCATTTTCAAGTTTTAAAAGATCCTATTAAACTTCCGCTGTCAACTCAAATAATAAATACCACGGGTTTCTGTCCCGCGGTTCCTGGACCAGGTAACACCGGGACGGGGGCCGTGACAATGGTCGTGAGGCGTCGCAGAATAACGCATATTCGAAACGAAACCCGGTTATTGTATCGCAGAGTTTGAAAATTTGATATTTATACGACCCTTTGTGACTAATTATAAAAGATATATGAATGTGGGTATGAAAATGTGAAACCAAACTATCAAAAAGTTTAAAGAACAAAACGAAATATCGAAACGCAACACGCCGGAGACCACCGATCGAGTGACTGATCGATCGAGTGGCCAACCGATCGGATTACCACCCGATCGGACAGCCACCCGATCGGATTGCCATCCGATCCGTTGCACTTCATCTCCTTCACACCACTTCTGTCACACCCCCAAAATCCACCTGCGGAGTTCCACCGCTTGGAGGCGTGACTGACCAGGATCCAGCCACCAATCATATTGAACAAGCATATAAGTAGTTATAAAATCCAACCAATACAATTGGTGTTCAAACAAAACATAGTTAAGTTGCAAGCGGAAGCATAAGTCTTAAAGTCAAAACATAAGTTTAATAGTTTCAAAGTTTAACGTGGCACACAGCCGTCCATGTCCCACAACGATCCTCCTCCATGCAAGCTCCAGCTAAGGACCTAAGGACCTGCAAAGCATGCAGTAACGAGTCAACAACAAGTTGAGTGAGTTCACGGTTGGGTGTTCGTTTTAAGTTGTTTCGAAAACAGTTTCCTTTATCTGGCATCCTGCCGTGGGGGTTACCCCATAGTTAAAAACGTGACTTGTTTATTCCCGGTTACTCTGGCTATCCAGCCGTGGGGGCTACCCCGTGTTAGTTATCTGGCATTTCGGCCGTGGGGGCTACCCCATGTATATACTAGACTCGTTACCATATCGACTGCTGATTGTAGTCATGTTTATGTGCCCTGAACTGTCAATGTCTATCATCATTGACGTGCCAGTAGTCCATTAGTTCACGCCCGTCCTCTGCGGCATGGTGTGAGGTTTGTCAAACCTAAATAGCGCTATCTAACTAATGACCCGCTCGCCATTGGCCTCGGCGATTAAGTCGATACAAAGATGAGGGACTTCGTGATAGAGTTTTGGTCTAGTACGAGTTATCTGTCCGTGAGGACGAGGAATTACATTCCTGAACCATTGCTGTCCTACCCAAGGAGGACGAGGAACCCAGTTCCTTAACCCCATTCCCAACCCAGGGAATCCCATGCTTTGTAGAGGGTGTGAACTCACCTTGGTTTGCTCGGTAGATACACAGAAAAGTCAATCAAGCAATATTGTAGCTACTCACGTCCTATCATAGTTGTATCATACAATCAGGTTCGTATCCAAGTAGTGCACGTACGTTTCTAGCATAATGTATTCAAGTATCGTTCATGGCATACACGTTTGATCATAGCAGTTCAACAATATTCACGTTCAACAGTAACATATAAGGTCTGTGCATTAGGCCCAAGAGTCCGGCCCAATCTCTTAAGTCCGAAATGAGGTGCAAGCCCAAACAGCGTGTATCTGGGTATAGTCTCGAGTCGCAACTAGGCGCTTGCGACTCGCAACCTGAGTCGCAATCATGGTTTCGGTTCGTGTTGGTTTGGTTACGAGTCGCAACTGGACTCGCAACCGTGGTTTCGAGTCACAAGGTTGGTGTGCTGATCATGTGTAGTTTCGAGTCGCAACTAGGTGTTTGCGACTCGCAACTGATGTCGCAACCGGGGATTTCGACTCATTAAGCAGTGATTTCGAGTCGCAACTGATGGTTTCGGTTGGACAACTGCTGATCCGGAACAGTGTACTATCCAATGATAATTTGATTTCAGAAAATGGTTTGTACTACCCACTTAAACATGTTTGTTTGTCTAACAAATTACCATTTTGGATCAAACATATCAGAATTCAAATATTCAAGCATGTTCATATGATATTCAACAAGTTCTTCATGTGTTCATCATGTTCATCAAATATTCCTATGAACTTTAACCAAACAAAATCATAATCAACAACTTATCAATACCAACATGTATCCTAAGATATCAACACAATGAATCACCCTACTAGTGAGCATTCGGTTCTTAACACAAGATCTCATTAACTCATCATACAACATATAAAAATCAAGACATGTTTAACCGATTCTTTGTCTAGAAATTAAGCATATACATCATAGATGAACAACCACAATCTTAACATCGGTTGTTCAAGGAGGATATATGTTTATCATGTATGAATCTTAACAAATAATTATATTATCACATAATCTCCATCATGTATCATTATCAACCCGAAACAAACTCATAACATGCATCCTCAACATCCGAAATATATAACAAGAATCACTAACCAACAAGTATCATAAACACTAACCAACAAGTATTCAAACATCAAGTACACATCATCCTTAAATCATGAAAATACACTAACCGATTTGGTTCTCTAAGTGTGAGGGTATGAAGGGTGACGAGTGACTTCCGAATGATGATCTTAAGCTCGGCCCGAGAGTCCTAATGCCACCGGTTGATCCAAGAATGAAGGAGGGGAATGTTGTGGTTTAGGGTTTTAGTGTGAGAGAGTGGAGAGTGTGTGTGTGTTGGAGGAGTATGAGTGTTGTTGCCCAAAAATAACAAGTGTGGCTAACATGAGGATTATATACTAGTTCTAAGTAGTGCACCCTAATGGACTCGGATGAGGTGCACGGCCCAACCGGCCCATATGTCACACTAGTTCACTCGAGACCACATGGTCTCGAGTCGGGTTCATGGCTTTCGGCTCATATACATACTCGAATACATACACACAAGCATACATGTATCATAACACAAAATCATATAAAGGTTCACTTATCATTCATTAAATCATCAAATTAGTTAGTCATTTAGTGTTCAAACGTACAACGAAAGGTTCTAAATTTCGAGTTGTCACAACTTCACCTATAAATAACACTTGTCACATAACTGGAACAGTGATGTGACAGCTCTCTCTCGACCAGCACGCTTTAGGGCTATTTTCTCTCAATTTCTCGCGATTCTTGTAAGTTTTTGACCTAAATCTTGTACTTCTATGATCCGCGCACACTTCTTCATCTTTTTCACCTTTAAATCTTAACTTTTAACCGTGAAATCAGCGGATTTAGGGTGTTCTAGGATGATGTCAACATGGAGTTCTTAAGAACTTCAAGCTTTGGCCTCATTCCACCAAGAACAACTCAGATCTAAAGGATTTCCAGAAGATTAAACAATGTTTTCGCATAAGTCTACACCTATTCATGATTAAAAAGGATTGAAAGATGGTTCTCCAACTTTCTTTCAACTCTTTTACACTCAATGCACTTAAAACCGATAGAATCGGAGCTTGTACCGACCTTCTACTCATTCTTAGTGTCGTGCTGGTTCAAGATCTGGTTTTTAACAAAGAGACGATCGATTTCGGGGTTAACCAAGAACGACCGTCACGAACCAGAAAACCGGTCAGATTTAGGTGATTCCTGTCCGATCGGGTCCTTTGGTTCGCGATGGGGTTTCTGTTGTTTAGCACGTCACGACACCGTCTTGATCAAAACCGCTGAAAACCTTCAAAATAATCAAGTGCCAAGGACGACTAGATCGTTTGGACGGACTGCCGTCCGATCGGACAGTCATCCGATCGGACAGGACAGCCATCCGAACGAACAAGACTGCCATCCGATCGGGTTGCACTTGGGTCCCACACTAAGGCTATCAAAAGTTTGGAACGTCGAACGGATTGCCACCTGATCGAGTTGCCACTCGATCGAACTACCATCCGACCATGTGGTGTTTTGAACTTCAACACTTAGCCAACTTCAACAGGTTCAATGCGAACGGGTTGTCACCCGATCGGATATCCATCCGATCGAGTGACCGTCCTGCTGTGAACTTGTTCTCAAACAAGAAAAGTCTCGCTAATCGGATTGCTGTCCGATCGAACGGCCATTCGATCGACCGACCTGAAAGGTAGAGATGCTTCTCTATTTTCAAATTGCTACAACGAAAACTTCAAAAGGTAAACCATCATACACAAACACATCTTCACCAAACAAGGCGACAATCCAATCGAATGGCCATCCGATCGGATGACCATCCGAATGGATTGCCACCCGGTCGACTGGCCATCCGACCGGATTGCCATCCGGTCGGATTACCATCCGACTCTTGGTTCACCGTCACCGTTTGACGCACTATTCGACGCTTACGCTATCAATCTATTCAGGCTAACCCTACTCTCTAGCGCTCCCTTCAATCCATCAATCGCTGTGAGTATACTCGAACCCCTTTTATCGCGTTTTGGGTGTAACATACGTTTTATCAAAACAATCTAATCAAATGCTTAAACTATTTATCACTTGCGAATGACTGAATTACATATTTACACGTGATGCTAGTTACATATGAGCTAGGACTTTTACTCGCGAGGTCCCGCCTTAACTAGTATAGTACTATAGCACCCGACTGGGTCTAGTTAGGATGAATAGCAATCGCAATCGCAGCTCGAGTGACTTAGCTGGTAGTATCTGTCTTGTATGTATGTTTGGTGTATCTCGTTTATGTATGTGGTAATTCGCAGCACTCTTTATCTATTTTCGCTACTATCAAAACTTGTATACTCGCCAATACTTTTGTATTGACGTTGTTTTAACGTATGTTGCAGGTTTAGATCGTTGTCTACATCAAATCAAGCTAGGAAGTCTAGAAACACACCTAAAATCTAGGTTGTCAGATTTTTATTGTTTGAGAGAACATAAAAATTCGTGACAGCTTATGTGATTGTACTTGTTTATTAGTATGGGATAATGAACGCATTAAATACTGTCGCAATTTAGTTGTTATGGATTCTCTTGAGCAATCTGATTCGCCTAGTGCCGCGCCCCGATGATTCCGCCATCGGTTGGGGTGTGACACGGGCCGCGAAGGACTAACCAGAAGGAGTCGCGGGGCGCGAGAAAACCCTCAACCAGCCTATAAAAGAAGGCCTCTGGCCTCAGTTTCGATCGTTCAATTTTTTTCTTTCTAAAGCCCTATAATAACAATAGTGTTGCTCGATATAATACCCCTAAAAAGCGAAGCTATGCCTCGTTGTAATTATTATAACCCCTGGTTACGTATTGGTTACTCTACCCGATTGATCTAGGGCTCCGTAACGCATGTCAAGGCTCTGCCTGACTCAGTTCGTTGGAGTTCTGTCTCGGGGGTATGGCTAATGTAAATTGGGTTATCTTACTAACACGTGTGCATTGTTTAATTTTAATAGATTATAACCAGGAAATCACCAAGAAGCAGTAGTATTATCTAAGTCAGCAAAGTGAGTCATTCTCTTTTTCTACCAAACTGTTTTACCAAAACCTCAAATGTTTTAAATTATGATAACAGTGATTAAGTCTATGTATTCTACAATTACTGTCGGTATGTTGGGGTTTTGTATACATTACTTGTTACTATATTGTGAATAGTAGCATGACCACAAGTCAGGATTGACAGTACCGTGGGTGGTAATTGGGTAGATATAAACATTGTAATCGTTCTCAATACTGTAAAGATATAAAAGCTTATTTTGATTAAATTGAGATGCACTCGCCAGTATTTCTTGCCGATAAAATATTTTTAAAACGCGTTTCAGGTAACTTAATGTGAAGCTAATAGAAGCCAGCGGGAGCGCACTGAAGGCTTGGAAAAGTGGCTATAAAAGTTACCTAAATGAGAAAGAAGTTTTATTTCAATAAATTAGGGTTTATCCCTATAAACATATTACAATGGAAACTTGGGCTTTGTCCCATGTATTTATTATTTATAAAATATGGTGTTTTAAATCTGATAAACTATTTCCTAACTACGGTCCTGATATTTAATTTCCGCTGCCAAATTAATAAACACCGATACCACCGGCTCTGTGCATCTCGCGGCCGCCCGCCCCTCGGGGCAAGGGGTCGGGGGTTGCGACAATTACAACCACCAATATCTTTTTTTGAGCTTCCTATTCTCAAGTTCACAATGAAGGTCCTGAAAATTGAAGGAAAATGAGAACTAGAATATCGATATGGTTGTTGTAAAAGCTCATATTTTACTACGTCAGTGATTAATCCAATATTGCACTTGAAACCAATTACTTTACTGATTGTTGAAAAGATTTGTTGAAATCGAAGAAAAGAATAAAAAAAATGAAATGAGGAGTGTTATGTTGCAAGTAAAAAATTTAACATCTCATTAACGCAAATGCAATACTTACAATTAACCAGTTGTAAAAGAAAACTGATACCAGCTTTTGCATTTGTAAACTTGATAGCAACTTCTTGCTTAAACAATGTTCTGATATGATAGATAAAATGCGAAAATGTTGCATAATTCATTTTGTTTCTGGAATTGGAGAACCGTTGTATCTAATCATATCAACTATTGCGATAAGTTTCTGCTGAAGTGCAAGAACGAGTATGAAGATAAGTTAAAGATAAGTCAAGAACAAAGAAAAACACTTAAAGAAAAAGCAAGAACTTGGAAGTATTACCTGATTTGCAGCTGGATCTTGTTTGTTATCTTTGTATTTGTAATCAGTCAATAAACATGCTGTTGTAGACTATGTTTTGAGCTATAATGTACTGAAATTTGGTTTGTAATGAATGGAAATGTGTTGACTTTTATGGATATAGTGATATTATCAAGAGTCTGTATCAATAACTTCCATATCCCCTTGGTAGTTGTTACCATATGACACATGATAAAAGCGCTTCTCTAGACAATCTGGGATTATGTTCTGTTTTAGGGTTTCTTCATCACCTGTAACAATGTCGATAAACGTTGATCGGAACACGCCGCTTAAATCAAAGGACGAGTTGATTTGATTGTGAAATAGATATGAAGGATGAGATATCGGTTATTGTCGCATCTGTGACTCCATGGAAGATGTGATTAAGGTAACTACCGAATCACACTAATTCGTTGAAGCCACATATTCGTGTGTTGCAGTTTGGAAAGATGACCGAATAGAAACTAAATGAATTATGCAACATTTCTGCATTTTTTGCTCTGGATTTCATTGCAAGATCTTTATCTATAATGTCATCGACCAACTGCTCGAAATCCCTTTCGTTTCTCGGGCCCGCATTCGAAGAACCTTGCATTGGACACAATACACCAAAAAATAAACTTCAAAAATTTTAAAAATAATATGATACGTCACGTCACGTCACGATACGATACGCTATAATACGATACTTAACGATAAAAGAATAATAAAGATTTTAAAACTCATTAAAACAAAAATAACCAATAATAAACACCAATAACAAACCCAAAACACCAAAAACCAAATACAACACATAAAAAAATAAACTTCAATAATTCAGTACCTTAATACGCATCGTATAGGCCTATACGATGCGTATTAGGCCAGCCGCCAGACAACACCTGTACTTGTCAGTCTGCCATGTCTTTTACTTTATTCCATACGTATCGTATAGGCCTATACGATGCGTATTCAGTTGGAAAAATGTGCAGATAGATTGGGCCGGTGTGCCAATAGAATTTCTGTTTTTTAATCGTAAACAATACCGCAAGTACCGATAATATAACGAACTAAGTAGTATTCAATATAATGTATTTTTTAACCACGTAACGGTCTCCGTCGCAATGCAGGGCTATAATCCTTAGTTATTATTATTTTCATTTGAAGTCCCTTAACTTATAAAACATGTTTAAATTGAGCCTAAAAACTCATGAAAATCTTGAGAAGCGAGAAAGAGGGAGATTGTGCAAGAAATGGGGGAGCATGTGGAAGCAGACAACGCAGAAGCTATCATCATGAGGATCGAGCACAAATCTCGCAAGATCGAGAGCTTACTCAAACAGTCAGTCGCTTTCCTAAACTCATACCAAAGTTTCAATCTTTTCATCAATAGATCAAAACCCTAATATAATATAGGTAATTGATCAGATACAAGCCGGTTGAAGCCCTCAAGACTGCTCTCGAAGGATCTCCACCCAAAACGAGAGACGAAAGATGCAAGGTTCCATTCATATATCTTGATCTGTATCTGTATCTATCTTTATTTTCATTTTAGGGGTTTTAATTAGCAAAAATTGGGTGTTAAAATACGGTAAAGATGCTTGATTTTAGGTTTGTGTTGCTTGTTTGAATCTAATTTGGTGATCTCTGTTTTAGTATGGACCCAAAATATGAGTTATTTTGACCTTTTTATTGCTTTAAAGTCAAATTTTGATGTGGGTATTTGATTTGGATAACTGATTCAAGTGGGTACTGAATATGTTTGTTATACATGAAAATGCTATTATTCTTGATTGTTCAAGCAAGGTGTTCTTGTTTCATGTTTGGTAAAGTTGTGATCTTGGCTAAGTGCGAGTGATTTGACTTTTTGTCATCAAAGTCAAAATAGATATGTGCATTTGATTGGGAAAACTCATTACACTGGGTTGTTTTGACTTTTTTTTCGCTTCAAAGTCAAAATTGATTTGTGCTTTTGATTGGGATAACCGGTTCAACTGGGTAGTAAATATCATCATCATACTCAGTAAATCCCACCAATAGCAAAGCTAACGTAGGGTCTGAGGAGGGTAAGATATAGACAACCTTACCTCTACCCCGTAGGAATAGAGAGGCTGCTTCCAGTGAGACCCCCGGCTCGATAGTAGTTTTGCATCAAATACCCATATCAATTTTGACTTTGAAGCAAAATGAGACAATTGAGACAACTGCCGATTAGATTAGTGCATGTACCCCCTTGTCTTTCGGCTATCAACACCACCACATGATGCATGATTAACCATCCCTTTTTTTAACGTTATTTTCACGAAATTAGTAAAATAACGTTAAAATTAGTGCACTTTCACTTCTGGCCCCCGAGCGCCCACACATTTTCAACTGGGTAGTAAATATATATGTTATAAATGAAATGTGCTTTGCTTGACTGTTCAAGCAGGCTGTTTTTGCTTCATGTTAGATAAAGTGTTGATTTTGGCTAAATGCAAGTTATGTTGACTTTTTTTGCTTCAAAGTCAAAATTGATATGGGTATTTAATTGGGAAAACCGATTGAACCGGGTAGTGAATATATATATATATATATATGCTACAAACGTAATGTACTTCCTTTGGTTGTTCAAACAAGCTGATCTTGTCTCATGTTGGATTTAGTTGTGATTTTTGCTAAATGTGAGTTATTTTGACTTTTTTTGCCAAAGTCAAAATTGAAACGTGAATTTGATCTGGAAAACAAATTCGACTAGGTAGTGAATATACATGTTATAAATTAAAGTGGTAGAATTCCCCCGCGCGTTGCAGCAGGAATTCGGTCGATATCGGTTCTGTTCATTAAGGTACCAGTACAATACATGTACCCCATAGTTATTAAAGGTGCTAGGCGCACTCAAGGCGCTTAGGTCTCGCCTAGGGCCTAGGCGCAAAGCGCAAAAAAAGCAAGGGCTTGAGAAAATATAAGCGCACGATGAAAAAATATTAAAAATATATTATATATTAGAAAAATAATACTATTCTTCAAATAAAATAAACAAACGCTTTTATATAACATTTAATGTGATCTATTTAGTGCCAAAAGCTCTAAAATTAGTACCAAAAGTTCTAAAATATTAATGTATTAATGTAGAAAATTAGTTTCCCTTAGATAAAAGTAGAAATCTGGCTGAAATGTTGCCGGAATTTAGAGAATTTGGCCGGAAACGCTCCGGAATCTAGGAATCTGCGCTTGAACCATCACCTGAAGGATTAAAGCGCAATTGGCTCGACTTGAAGCGCAATTGTCTCGCCTCGCCTGGAAAATGGGCCTAGGCGCAAGAGGTGATGGCTTTTAACAACTATGATGTACCCCAAAAAACAAAGTCATGATACCCAAAAGGATAAACACATGTTTTACATCGAAAACTACAAAAGTAAATATCTTCTTCGGTCGGATTCGACGTGGTACCGATATTGTTGTGGCAGTAACAGTTCGGTTTGTCGCAATACTTGCGAGGTACATGTAATGATTTATCCTATAAAAATTAGGAATTTTTCTTAAAAGAAAAAATATTATGTTTGCTTAAACAATGTGATATCCACAAAGATATATATTAGTATCTAATATCACATTCTTTTTTATTTAAAAGTATTGATTTTGTCTTACTGGCTTGTGTGTAGTCTGCAAACTGGATTGTTGTGCACAGAGCGTTAATGGCGATCAAAGATGTGGATCTGATGTTCTCCTCTTTGGACCCTGAGTACTATGATATTCTCATGAAGTTAGTCCCCTCAAGTTAATAAACTTCACATAAAAAGGACCTTAAAAGTTAATGAACTCGTGTTTTTATTACTCGACAGGTATTTGTATAGAGGATTGTCTACAGGTGATCGTCCCACCTGTGACCAATGCCTGCGGATTCATGAGAAGCTTACTCAAAGAGCGGGTCTTGGATGCATTCTTCGAGCACTCAGCGATACTGTAAATACCGTTTAATTTCTGTAACTCCCATGATTATAAACCAGGTTATCTACAACATAAATCATATTTCTTTCATTCTATGTTTGCTCATTTTCCCTTGAAGTTCAAGTTAGCATATAGTGGTTTATGTTGGCGGTTTTCAACAGAGGTCCATCTTAGAGATTCTTGATATCTTCTGATGCGATCCACAAAATCGACGTGTTTAAAGAAAATTAAGTGTCATTCTATATGTATGTCAATATTTGAGACATGAATCACATGATATGACAGATTCTAGAGTGGTTTTGATTGCATACGACTAGACTTTATGATCCGAAACATTCGCGACTGGTATGGGATAAGGTTAGAAATTTTCATGGTTTGAGACATCTATGAGATTAGATGATACCTATCTAATTACCTGATCCACTTACCTGAATAATCTATATGTTTTAAAATTTAAAAATTATAATAAATATTAAATAGTATGTTAAAGTTGTTACACTTGTTAAAATTACAGATTGATAGAAGGCTAGTTAAATGTCTAATATTCAAAGTCAGATATTGTGTGGTGAATTTAAGACTAGGTTTTAGGTAATGGGTTTTCTAACGGGTAACTTTTAAGTTAGGTAAAATGTATATGTTTAATATACAACACATTTTCCCGACACCGAATGGTCTTATATATGTTGAATATTAATTAACTCACAAAAAAGAATAAGAAAGGTGAAGAAACACTAGTTCAAAGGACCGGAATCGATTGAACCAGGGGTTTAGTTCTGCATAAAAGGGTTAGTCCTCTCGTTTGATTCGGGGTTTGGTTAAGCTCCTTCTTTGAACAATAATCTGCAAAACGAACAGCCGTTAAACTCGCCACAGGGAGAATGGGGGTTCTCTTCGTGACCACCCGCCGGCGTGAGAATAAGTACATGTTTCAATGAAAAAGAAGAAGTAATAGTGAAAGTGAAGTGAGAGTAACTTGAGAAATGATACCTGAGTTGTCTTATTTATAACCGAATTTTGGGCGGGAAAGTTTGTTGACGGAGGAAGTAACGGAAAGCATTTTTCGTAAGCGGTTATTTTCTCCACTGTTAATCACTAACGTGATGTATATGCACACGGATCGTGTGCATGATCAACGGCTGAGGAGGTGCCACGTGGAAAGTGGGCAAGTGTGGATCCTTCTTCAATTTAGTGCCATCATCGTGACCTTGAGGGGTGCTCAGGATGATGCCATGTGGCCATCCGGTTATAACCGAATTGTTGTGCACGATAGGGCCTTCTAGAAGGTTTACAGTTGTAATCCTATGTGGCTCTGCCTTATGCAAGTTCTGTTGTAACAGAAAGATTACTTTCTGTTCAAGTCTGGGTGATATCTGTGCGGAGATGTTATTGACATATGAACTTGCACAAGGATATGTTATTGGTTTTCTCGGCGCGCGTATGTTGGAGGCTGTTTTCTTTTAAGTTCTCCTTTAGAACCGGTGCGCAGCCGCGCAGGGTTTCTTGAAGAGGATTTATTGTGGTGAAGTTGTGGTATGGTCCAAAGTGCCTGCGCAAGGTTTTTGGGACCATACCCCTTCAAAAGGGGAGGCTCTTCACCCACACCCTCAGACCCATCACTTGAGTGAGGTAATGACCCCCCCCCCCCCCCCCCGATGACGTGGCCGCTTACGTGACGGTCCATCACAAGTGATGAACCACCTCTACATCCACTAGTTTGACACCCTTATCCGTAGCTTGCTATAGACTTTTGTATCCATTAATTCAAACACTGTTCATGCCTGTTCAAGTACTCTGCAGCCTACCTCGTTTATATTTTTTAAGATGTTTAGATTATTAATTAGAGTGAATTGCAAGTTTTGTCATTTATCTTTATATCAAACTCAACCTTTATGTTACTGTTTTGTAACATTCTATAACTTTTATAGCTAACGTCGTCTAAAAATTCAGTTAAGTTACCTCACATGCTTTGAATGTGAGGGTATTATGGTTTTTTCATGAGCCTTTTATAACATAAAGGTTATTTGTGCAACAAAAATATTATATATGTAATGGAATATTTTTTTTGGCAAAAACATTATAATTTGTTAATAATTATATATATACATATATAAAAATTTAAATTTAATTTTATTTCGTAAAAAAAATCTGATTTTAATATTCTTATAAAGTAAATAATAATGAAAAGGTAAATTGCTTTTTTATATAAAGTATAAAATTTCTGATTTTAAAATTTTATTAAAATTCTGATAAACTACTTTTTGATATTCTGATTTTAGTATTTTTAAATTTATTTTATAAAATTATGATTTTTTGTTTAGTTTACTGTCATTTTAGTAAGGATCGGGTGGTTTGGGGCTTGTCATTTTGTTTTAAATTTTATTTTAAAACCATAGGCTAAAGTCAAGAAAAACAAACAGTATATAGATAAGAGAAGAAACGAACTCAGATGCTTAGTGTACAAAAACGAAATGCAGAGAAAGGTAGTAAAGAAAGACCAAATACCGTACAACAAAATAATGCTAAGAGACACTACATAATGTCACACCCCGACCGCGTTAAAATAACAAATCGCGGCGGAAACGTCGGGGAGTGTCATAACAGAATCATTGTTTCACAACACATGGATAAAAGTTATGTTTTATTGAATTAAGTTTATTACATCGTATTGAAACTAGAAACAAAACAAAAACAATTTGTCTTTCATTGTTATTAAGTCACTAAGGCCTCGTCCATTCCTATGTGAGCATGCACCAATAACATCATCAAACATCATCAACTATGGTACCTGAAACATATGTGAAAATACATCAGCATAAAAATGTCGGCGAGTACATAGATTTTATGTGAGCGTCAGATTCATGGCTCGTTTTACCTTTTGAAATAACTTAAACAACTTTGTTATTCGATATTAGAAAACTTAGTTTTGTAAAATGTTTATATTGTGAATTGAAATAACCAAGTTAAAACAGATTTGTTATAATTTATAAAACCTCGATGCCATGAATCTTAACTCCAAAACATTTGTTTATGTAGACCCAGATCAAAAATCGTTTTTGTAATAAAACTCGAATGGTTTATATTTTTAGAAAAATCTTGTAATATAACTTCGTTTTGATAACCTTTGCCCAAGTGATCTAGATAACGCAACGATATATAATGTGTTAAAAGCACTTATATATAGGAAGTACCAGCGGCGTATCCACCATGCTTTTAACACATTACACCCGCCCCGTTACCTAATCACCTCCCTAACCCAACGGTTCAAACAATTCAAATAGTTCACATAAATCAAACAGTTCCAAACGGTTCACAAGGATCAAACAGTTCCAAACGGTTCAATCAGTTCAAATAATTCACATTGTAATATAAACCATAGCATTTGTTTAAAAGACTCGAAATTATTTAGCACATATGAATCACCCCAAAACAGTTTAAAACGGTAAAAAGAGGGGAACTATGTACTCACTTGAGGATGCTTAGAAGTCTTTAATAACAACCAAGCAAGGCTAGAGGGATCACAGAATCAAACGACACCTAATATAGGTAACTATGTTAATAAACCGGACCTAAATCGGAAGATCGGATAGGATGAGGTTTCGTAAACCAAATGAGTGTTGGAACTCATACGATATGGTTTAACAAGGCCTACATACTAAATCGAAACCTAACCTAAGTGCTTACGACCCGTTTAGGTAGCTTACACCACTTTAACGCTTCGTTCGCGTAAAATGCGTTCGGAATGCCTAACTAGTCCTATGACAAGTATTATATGCCTAAACATGTTTAAATATGTTGCATAATCAGTTAAGTGACAAAAGTTTGAGTTACATATGCTTAAATACCAATTATGCATGAAAAGGGCATTTTGGTCATTTTACCTAAGACATATAAACAACCTATCATACAACTAATTAAACTAAGTGAACATAAGGTATAACCTCGGAAGGTTATTCCCTATACAACTATGGTCACTAAACATGCTTGGTCAGATCCTAATGATCGACCAAACGGGTCGGGTTCGAAAGTCTAAGCGGTTGTTTAGACCGCTTGACTTACGACTCTATACAAGCACTAAACTAAAAGTGACGAGTTAAACATGTTAAAACATGTTTAACAAAGTTTGAAAACAAGTTTGATATCAACACAAACGGTTTTGATATCCAAGAATAGTTTGGTTGCAAAATACGCATCAATACACATTTTGACCGAAACTATGACTCGTCACTACACCTAATCAAGGTGGTAATCAGTAGGTATAGTCATACGGGACTATAACCATCGTGATTACGCTCACGTTGCGAAGTTCAAACGAACTTCGTGTTGACCATTGACCGGTCAAAGCAGAAAGTCAAACACTGTTTGACTTCCGTGCTTAAAAACGCATAAAAGCATGAAAGAATACTTACAAAAGGTCCAAGCTAGGAAGAACTTGATCTAAGATACTCAGGTATGAAGCAAAAGCTTCAACTTAGAGCATAAACTCAGATCAAGTGTGAAGAAAAGAATGAGAGATTGTGGGTATTTATAGATTTTGGACCACAATGAGCTTCAATCTTGGCCCTCCATGTGTACCCATTGATTTGGAATACTATGGGTGTCCAAAACCAGCTCATGGTATTGAGAAGTTTGCATAAATAACCCCTGAAATTTGATCCAGTTGCTGAATCAAACAATCTGCCCAGATCAGTCTCTGGCGCCCCGCGAGAGGCCTGTCGCGCCCCGCCAGAGACCAAAATGGCAAAATGTCAGAAATGGTCCCTGCATGCAATAAACTCAGTTTTTGACACGTTTAAGCCCCGTTAACCCCATTTCAAGACTCTAAAATGAATTTAAAGTATAGGGAACTTAAAATATGCTCAAAAATATCTCGGACGTCGGTTCATTTTGTCGTACGGTTGCGTTGTTCGGTTAATTACGACGAAACACGAACACACACGAATAACGATCCAAATTACGCGAAGAATGGAATTTTATCATGCCAATCATTAATATAAAATATTTTAATGATTAAATAAATTTTTGTATGTCCGGATATATTCAGAACGTAAGATATGCGCGGAAATGCAAACTTATGCATTTTTTTACGCTTTTAGTCCCTGTTGATCACATAAGTTTATTTTTGTGCACCAAACACCTCAAAGCCTATTTCTAAGCTATGTAAAGGATATTTAGGGCATGTTTAACTTATGATCAAGTTCCGGAAGGTTCGATACCATACGAATCAGCAGACTTTTGCAGTTTGACACAATTAGTCCCTGCGATCGAATAAACTTGTTTTCGACACACCAAACCCTCCAAAACTTATTTCTAAGTTATGTAAAGGTTATTAAGGTATGTTAAGCCCATGTCACTGTTCCGGAGTGTTTTTCGCATTAAACTGATTACGTTTACGCATCAGTTCGCGTATAACTTTCCAGAAAGCGATTTAGAGCTCGAAATCGAACAAGAATTGATATGTGCAAATTATATACATATTTATACAAATCCCAAGTATAAAACACAATATTTCATTGATTTGGTATTTGTTCGATGGTCGCAGAGGCACAGATGTCACAGTCTCCCCTACTTTAGGAAATTTCGTCCCGAAATTTATTCGTAGGAGTCTGTCTGTGACGCTGTGTTAAATAATTGTCTTGCATGGAATCTAGGGTGTCATATATTTGCGTAGAGTAACCCATCAAAGATTTTTTATGCAAGGCATAATCCTGTCATTCCCCAGTGGATATACTTTGAATGAAAATGAATGGACGATTCACTTTCTCCAGTGGGTTCTTTGTCAAGTGTCGAAAGGATATTCATTTCCCTCAACGGATATTCTTCAGAAACGAAAATGAACGGATTGAGTCATTTTCCTCAACGGGTTCTTCGTTAGAAATGGAAATGAAGGAATAATCAAGAAGATATTCATTTCCCTCAACGGATATTCTTTAGAAACGAAAATGAACGGATTGAGTCATTTTCCTCAACGGGTATTCTTCATAAATGGAAATGAAGGAATTATCAAAAGGATATTCATTTCCCTCAATGGATGTTCTTTAGAAACGAAAATGAACGGATTGGGTCATTTTCCTCAACGGGTATTCTTCAGAAATGGAAATGAAGGAATAATCAAAAGGATATTCATTTCTGTCACACCCCGATATTTCTACGTTTTACCGGTGGGCCCGGTGGGGAGTATCGTGACGTAGTTGATATCATCATAGATAATTTATCACAGTTTAATACACAGCAGAAGTCGAAAGATAATAATATTACAAACTGAATTGGAAGTAATATCAAGAGTATTACAAACGGAATGTAAAAGATCCACAGGCGGATCAAAAAGAAGATAATTGTTCAACAGACTTTTAAGTGAAAAAGCATGCAAGACTTTTATTTATTCACTCAGGAGTAGCCAGCCTATTCCGCCTAGTACCTGCACTTAACCTTTTTGGAAAATACGTCAGTTTTCACTGGTAAATACAATTAACCGACTCATTTTGAAATTGTTTAAGAAAATTGATTTGAATGCACAAGGCACAAATAATCTTTTATAACTTGGGACAATTATTATAAAAATAATCTTGTATACAGTTTTAAATGTTTGTCGTCCGTCAGGGCCGGTTAGAAGAGCCGGACAGGATTAACTGACACACCAAAAGTATAATGCCCACAAGGAATACCTTATTGTGGGATACTTTTCTACATACGCAACTGTCAGGTGTATGCCTACACCTCGTGCTTAAGTCGTGGCCATTTCAATGAATGAGCCGAGGATATCCAGGATATGGTCATTAACCCCCCAAAGGCCATATACCAAACAAAACAGATTAAAACGGGTTATGTAATTATATTAATCACAATCCGATTTAAATAACTACACACCCGACCAAGCGGTATTATTATAATACCGTATCCCAAGCCCGTATAAGGGAAAATAAGTTAACATTTCAATGAATGAGCCGAGGATATCCAGGACATGGTCATTAACCCCCCAAAGGCCATATACCAAACAAAACAGATTAAAACGGGTTATGTAATTATATTAATCACAATCCGATTTAAATAACTACACACCCGACCAAGCGGTATTATTATAATACCGTATCCCAAGCCCGTATAAGGGAAAATAAGTTAAAAGTATTTACCTGAGCAAATTGTACAAATTTATCCCAGACGTACAAATCAGCAAGTGCAACTATCTTTTACTGGGCTCCTAAATCTGGAACAAAGGTTTTAATAACCTATTAGATTCCTAACGGGTCTTACTTAAGTTTAAACTTAGACCAGTTAGTTTTAAAAGAAAGATATACGGTTCAAAATGCATGATTAAGCGAAGACCGGATTAGAATGTGGTTTAGACCCGACAAGTATGAAGACTTGTATAATATGGGTAAACTAAACACATTCTGGATTTTGAAGTGAAAATGATAAGGTTTGACCCGTTTCGGTTAATTTATGCAAACTAGTTACATAAACCGTACCGAACGCGATAAATGCATAACGGATAACCAAATGAGTCATGAACAGGTTTCCTAAGTTAATATGCCTTAAATATGTTGTGATATCAGTATGATACCTTCCATTATGCCCAAAACGGATTTAAAATCAATTTAAGCCCCGAAGGGGTATTTTGGTCATTTTAAGGATTATAAAAGAGGTTAAACATTAACCTGAGATTCTGGTCTTAAATGATCAGTAAAAATATTTATTTTTGCAAGTCATATCAGTAAGGTATAGCATATATGTGAAATTTATCATTTACAACCAAACTATGCACCGTAGGGGCATTTTGGTCATTTCACATAATCTTTAAAGGTCAAAATGGGAAATTTGGGTTTAAAACTTTATCTTACTGTTAAAATATAAAAATTTACTTAAAACATCAGTAGGTATTAAGTCTTATATGCCAAAAATAGTTTTAACCCATAATATGCGTTTAAAACGCGTAAAAGTCGGTTTTAAGCGATTTTCACGTTATAATAGGAAATCTGAGTTTTTGATCAGTTTAATAAGTTCAAAATATTTTATTTATCATATAAATCAGTAGCAAAAAGTTTGGTATCAAAATGTTATGTAAAACTCATTTTATTAGCAAAAGGGGTATAACCGACAATTACCGAATTTAAAAATAAAAAAAATCTTCAAAAATCCCAAAATATTATATTACATCAGTGGGTAAAAGGTTTGGTATAAAAATTTGGGTTTAGATAGGCTTTATGCTAATTATGCCGTTTAATTAATAAAAAGCTTTCAAATTACGATATTGAGCATAACTCCTAATTTAGACCTCAAACTGATGTCAAATTTTTAGGACATGTTTATAAATCAGTAATAAAGGTTTTTGTCCTCTCACATTTTCAAAAATATCGTTTTAAGGTCAAAAGGGCATAATGGTCAACATTTAAGCAATTAACGGAAACATGCAAATGAATAGGATAAATTAGGAACCAAGTTGTATAACCTCAGAGGATTATACTAACATATAACCTGGTCCTAAAGGAACTCTAAGGCATATCTAAACTAAGCTAAATCGGGTCAGAACTGAAAGTCAAAGCAAAAGTCTACTTTTGCGACTTTCGGTTCCGAACCGAGCCTAAACTCAAAATTGTCGGGTTGAACATGCTTAGACATGTTCTTACATTAATTACCAAGTTATATAAGTGTTAAAACAGGTTTTACAGCTTCTACATTGCTAATTATGAATTTATTTGCAAAATAGCTTTCTGTTGACTTTTTAATATTAACTTTGACCCGACAATTAACCTAGTTAGAGTGGAAATCAGAGGGTGCCCTTTTAAGGGTTTATTACCCACATAATTACCAACTCATAGCCATTTTCAATTCGAATAAGGGCTGGACCATTAGTGATTAATCACTAAGTCAAAGCTTAATTACGACAGCTTTGACTTTCGGTCATTAGACTAATAAAATATGAACCAGAGAGGCTAAGAATGCTTACAAAGGCTCTTAGCACGAATTAGAAGCTTAAGAAATCTTGCTTGAAATCCAGAGAGCTCCAGAGAATAAGTTTAGAATGATTTTGTGAATGAGCAAGTTCATGGTTGCAACATAAGGTCCTTATATAGTGATTTAGGTGCAACAAGATCAATCCAACAAGGTCTACACATGTTTCCTGATCATCCCAGGTGTCCCCTATGCATGAAATACCACCGGTGCAGCCCCTGAATTCGAAAACCATTCATCTAAGGCGGTGGAACAGGCTGAACAGGCAGCTGTCCATTTTTCTGCCCAGTTACAGGTAGGGGTGTTCAAAAAAATCCGAACCCGAAACCGAATCCGAAATATCCGAAATTCCGAATCAGAATAATCCGAATTTTCGGATATCCGAAACTCGGATATCCGAAACTCGGATATCCGAAACTCGGATATCCGAAACTCGGATATCCGAAACTCGGATATCCGAAACTCGGATATCCGAAAATTCGGATTCGTATTCGGATACCGATTTTGAAAAGTTTCGGATATTTCGGATATCCGATATCCGAATACTAAATAATGCTATTTTTTATTATTTTATATATAAAATATAAATACCCATGTTTCCTTATTTCTTGTAAACCCTAGATCTAAATCTGATTCTTCACACAAGAGCCACCTCTCCAACTATCTTCCTTAGATCTGAATCTCAGTCCAGCGATCTTAATCGTCACTTCACTACTTCGTCACTTCCTTGTACGCCCTAAATCTCGTTGATCTGAACCAGTAGTTCGTCGATCTCGTTGATTCATCGACATCGAGTGGAGAGAAGTCATCATCATCGACGGTAGTTAAGAAGAATCACATCGCCGGCAACCGAACTCATCATCGCCGATTCGCCGGTATTACCTCACTTTACTCTCATTGTTTTAGCTTTTTTTATTTTTATTTCTACCTATATGTCGCTGATAAAGCTTGAGCCAAATAACCTATTTATTTTACATAAGTGAAAAGTGGAAGAATGTTGTTGACTGAGTTCGCTGATTTGCATCAACCATTTCAACACAAGTTGTCATAATCTATAACTGCATGGTCAATTGTTGTTATAAATATTCTGTTTGTGTCAATCTAAGTTTCATTGTGTGGTTATTTGAGTCAAACAAGGTGTGTTGTTGATTTTATATAAATTGCAACCAACTGTTTTGTTTATTATTATCATTCAGATGCTATGGCTTTTTTTCCATTGTTTCTTTGGTAGAAGTTTCAACTTTCAAGTATATGTAAAAATTAGAGATCAGCGTTTTTTATCGAAATAATAACAGTAATAAGTTATAGATTACATCAGCTTACCTTTTTGGTATTCGACTATTCGCTTATTAGATCATTCTTACCTGTTAGCTACTTCGTTAAAGATTCGCATATGAGATTTTTTTTTAATTTGTTACAGATTGTTTCAAATGGACACTCCTAATGCACGCAACTCCGAGTGTGAGCTAGTGTCTGAAAATGAAGTGGTTTCTAAGGCTAAAGGAAAGAAAACGCAAAGGAAGCGTTGGTATGTGCACAAGATTGGTTGAAGCGTTGGTATGTGCACAAGATTGGTTGCGTGCTTATAATAATAAGATCTTTATCGAAGACACCATTCTTGACATCGAGAGCTTGGAAGAAGGTTATATAAATTATTACTTTACATTTCAGTTTTATATTTATTATATATCATTTTAGTGTATTTTTTTTACATGGAGACCATTTTAATATGTTTTTTTTTTCTCTATTATATAATAGGTATGAATGAGTTATCCTTGAACCAACCCACCATTATCATTGATGAAACGGTTTATGAAAGTTATGAAACATCCGAAACAGCATTAAGTATCGGTTTGTTTTAATAAACTTAGTGATACATGTTAAAGTAACTTATAGTTTGAAATGGTTTGTAGGTTTTTGATTTTAATAGGTTGTCATTGTTTTTGGTATTGGTTATGCAAAAAAAATCTCATTTACAGGGATCAAATTTGATGGAGTTTATAACCCTATCATAATCTACAAGTACTACTGCCCCACTAAACAAGACTGCCTAAGCTCTGTAAGCATCCCAAATTATGATTTGTATTTAAGCTCCTTTTGCTTTACTTTTTCAAACCCTTATCTAAATTATTTATTTCTAAAATATTTTGGATGGAATGAAGGCAACAGCTATGAAGTATTAATATTTCAATATATATTTAACTTGAAATACATACATGTGCACTTGTTCTTATTACTTTTTTTTTTAGCATTCAGGTTTTTGGTTAACTTGGAAGTTGGGAGATGGATTGGATTTTGGACTATCTTATTTGGAAGATTATGTCTTTAGTTTTGAACAATGAATTATGTTATTAACTTATTATTATGTCTTTAACTTGGAACTAAGGATTGTCTTTATTTGCCTTTTTTTTGAACATCTTAGTATTGGTTTGTATGTTGGACTGGAGTACTGGACTGTTGGACTATTGTTTATGTAGACTTTAATTTGATTTTTTTTTGTTTTAAAATTCGGATATCGGTTTTACTATCCGAAACGGATATCCGAAAATTCGGATTATAAAATCAAGTATCCGAAATTTTCGGATATCCGAATTTTCGGATATCCGAATTTTCGGATATCCGGTTTTGAACACCCCTAGTTACAGGTCTTACGAACCGTAAGTTTAGGGCCTTACGGTCCATATCCGCTTTTTAATTTTTATCGCCCAGATCAGATACCTTACGGTCCGTAAGGTGATATCTTTGCGGTCCGTATGTAACACCTCGAAAATTTCGGGTTCAATAATAAAACGACACGTGTCATGTAAGACAAAACGCGTTGTAAACCCGGATTTAATAAAAATGTTTGACAGGATTTAAAAGTGTCGTTATGTTAACTTTTGCACCTCTGAACGACCTCTTAGTAAATCCCAAGACTCAAAACATATTAAAAACATCTAGTATATGTTCAAGATCAGTGAATTATAACAATGAATGATTCATAATTTGAAATGGTGGACTCCTACGAAGAAAAAGCACGGTAACCCTTTGTTTTCGGCACTTTAAAATGGGTTCAAGTGAAACAAATCATAATGGTAGGGTATGTATCTGTTCATGGCACTTTTTAGAGGCCCCTTATTGATAAAACATGGCCCTAAATCGATTGCACATCACTTGCCCTTTCAAGTGCATGAAAGAACAACAAACTGGCCCCTGCTGAATGCTTACGCATCGTAGGCAACATAGCCCTACGATGCGCAAGCTGCGCCCAGCAACCAGAAAACAGGCTGTAGCCTGTTTTGCGTGAATTCAACCCTTCCAGCCAGTTTTTCTCACTCTTGGGCAACCCCTAAACTATCCTAGAGTACTAGGACACATGTGGGAATGTTGTGGGCAGTCCTAGACCTTGTTGTCAATCAATTATGGTGAGTGAATTCACTATAAAAGGGCTTCAAGTTCACAAACACTTCCCACACCTTCTCCTGCATTGTTGGATCATTTCTGGAGCTATCAAGCAGCCTCAAGTGATCCTATTTCGTGCATTGGACTCTTGTAAGTCTGCTAGTCCTTCTCTAATTGATTTTAGCTTAGTATTTTAGCTAAAAGTCAAACCGTCGTAATTACGGTTTGACTTCGAGATTAGTCAATAATGGCTCAGTCATATCTTGAATTAAAAGTAGTTATAAGTTGGTATTTATGTGGGTAATAAAACCTCAAAAGGGTTTCCCCTGATCACCACTCTAACCAGGTCAAATGTCGGGTCAAACTTATAATTAAAAAGTCAACAGGATGCTTAAAATGTCATTTATGCATAATTAGCTATCTAGAACATGTACAACCTGCTTGATCATTGTTATAACTTAGTAATAAGTGTAAGAACATGTCCAAACATGTTCAACCCGACTATTTCCTGTTTAGACCCGGTTCGGAACCGAAAGTCACATAGTTTGACTTTCACTTTGACTTTCAGTTCTGACCCGTTTAGGTAAATTTTAGAAATACCTTAGAGCTTCATTTGGACCAGGTTACATGCTAGTATAACCCTCTGTGATTATACACCTCGGTTCATTAGTTATCCGATTAATACGCATGATTCCGTTAATTGCTCATATGTTGACCATTATGCCCTTATTGCCTTAAAACGTGATTTTTGGAAATGTAAAAGAGTAAGAACTTAAATTACTGATATATAAACTTGTAACAAAAGTTTGACATCAATTCGAGGTCTAGATTGAGAGTTATGCTCATTAGCGCAAAATAGAAGCTTTATGTTAATAAAATGGCGTAAATAGCGTATAGCCTAGTTAAGCCTACTTTTTGGTATCAAACTTAATACCCACTGATGTAATATATTATTTTGGGATTTTTAAAGATTTTTAATTAATTTTAGGCTGAGCATAACTAGTAGTCGTAGGCTTAATCCGGTAATTGTCAGTTTTGCCCTTACGGGCCATAAAATGAATTTTACATACCTAAACGACTCCAAACCTTTTTCTACTGATCTTAAATGATATATAAATTATTTTAAGCCTTCTGGAATAATAAAAATATCAGCTTTAAGTATATAACCTGGAAACGGCTCCTAATCGCCATTCTAGGCGTTTTTAACGCATAGTATGTACTAGAACTACTTTAGACATACAAGGGTTGATACTTACTGATATTTTAGGCAAATTAGAATATTTTAACAGTAAGCAAAGGTTGATTAACTCAGACTCCAGTTTTGAGCTTTTCGGCTTATGTGAAATTACCAAAATGCCCCTACGGTGCATAGTTTGGTTATAATTGATAAATTTCACATATATACTTTACCCTACTGTTATAACTTATTAAATTGAGTATTTTTACTGATTACATCAGACCCGTAACTCAGATTAATACTTAAACTCTTTTATAACCTTTTAAATGACCAAACTACCCCTACGGGGCCTAGTTTGTGTTTAAATACGTTTCGGGCATAATGAAAGACATCTTACTGATGTCACAACATATTTGAGGCATAATTAACTTAGGAAACCTGTAGATGGCTCTAATGAATACCCGTCACGCTTATTACGCGTTCGGTTCGGTTTATGTAACAAGTTTACATAAATTAGCCGAAACGGGTCAAACCTTATCGGTGTTATCTCAAAATCCAGAATGTGAATAATAAATCCATATTAAGCAAGTCTCTGAACTTGTCGGGTCTAAATCACATTCTATCCGGTCTTCGCTTAATCGTGCGTACGAACCGTATCTTTGAAACTAGCCGGTCTAAGCTTAAGCTTAATTAAAGACCCGTTAGGATTCTAATAGGTTATATTAAACCTTCGTTCCAGATTAGGAGCCCAGTAAAAGTACTTGCATTTACTGTATTGGATTTATACTTTGCTCAGGTAAATACTCTTAACTTATTTTCCCTACACGGGCTTGGGGTACGGTACTATAAAAGTACCGCTTGGTCGGGTATGTAGACATTTAAATCGGATTGTGATTAATGTATTACATAACTCGCTTTATTCTGTATTATTTGATGTATGGCCCTTGGGGGTTAAATGACCATGTCCCGGATATCCTTGGCATCATTTTACGAAATGGCCATGACCTAAGCACGGGGTGTAGGCGTACACCTGACAAATGCATTATGTAAAAACTGGTAATCCACTTAGGGGTATCATCCTTGTGGGCATTATACCGGAACTGGTAATCCACTTAGAGGATGATAGCCTGTGGGCATTATACCTGTGGCGTGTCAGTTAATCTGTCCCGACGGACGGCAAATGAGTAAAACTGTAAACAAGATTATTTATAAATAATTGTCCCAAGTTATAAAGATATGTTTTGCCGAAGTGCATTCAAATCAATTTTATTAAACTCTTTTCTAAATGAGTCAGTTGAGTTGTATTTACCAGTGTAAACTGACGTATTTTCCAAAAAGGCTAAGTGTAGGTGCTAGACGAAATAGGCTGGCTACTCCAGGCATCATTACTCAAGTTTCGCCTCTAGATGTCAAAGTCTGTTGAACAGTTTTTATTTTATTTCGATCCGCCTGTGGATCCTTTACTTCCGTTGTAATACTGAATATTACTTTATATTCAGAATGTAATAATAATTATCTTTTGCTTCCGTTGTGCATTCGTATATATTGTGTTGTTTGACTATTACGTTGCCAACCACGTCACGATACTCCCCCCACCGGGCCCACCGGTGACACGTGGAAAAGTCGGGGTGTGACAGGTTGGTATTAGAGCCAACACTGAGTGAATTAAACACTAGTCTTTTGTGTTTAATCTCAGTTACACAATTGCACATTCTTGAGTCTAGACAAGAACATAGGAAAAATCCAAATTTGTTTCATTTTACCTTATTTGGTTCCTTTGTTATTTTTCTTATTAGCCCTTACATGGGCAAGTCAATTTCTATAGAAGTCCCGTTTAGGGCAACCATATACTTGTTAAATTTTAAAGGAACGATTATATTTAAAGTATCATTCCTATATTATAAGATCTACCATTATAATAAAATGGCAAAATTTAAAAAGGACAAGACCTAGCCATGTGTCACATTAAGACAGGGCCAAGATGGTAGTTCCATAATTAGATTCAGATCCTTGTTAACAGTTCAATTTAGGATTGTTCTGCGTTAAATATTAAAAAGAATCTTAAAGGTAAAACCTAGCCTAAATGTCACGGCATACAAGGCCAAGATGGTAGAACCTATTCAAGAGATTCAAATCCTTATTAAACATATGAAAGCATATTAACATGCTCGACAAAATGTGATATGATAAAATCACATAAGTCATTTTGGGATATACTAAATTCCCTTATTTATATAATCATCCCTTATGGATGAAGTGCCCACGGGCTATAACTAACGTCCTCTCGGACTAAAGACAGTGGTAGCCTACAACTCCCTGTCAAGAAAAGGTAATGAACTTTGATTCAAACCTTGAAGCCTCGATTCTATAAAATCAAGGCCTATAAATTAAACTTGTCTACGTGACTAGGCCTTTTTGTGCTATTATTAACTTATAATTTAGGATTATGATAAAAATCCTGAAAAATTATATCTTTACCAAATTAACTAATATGTGTATTAAAAACATGGTTAATAAATCGTTAAAACGATAAAACTGTATAAACTTCCGTAAAAACCTTGTCCTTGTTTAATTCTTATGTAGCAATTAAAACTACATGGCTAGGTCGGAGGAAGAAAACATACATCCTTTGGATAACCGCGATGATGACGATAGGATAAATATAACCAAGGGAGAACTACGTTCACTGATTAATACAGCTGTATCTAAAGCTGTAGAGGAACAGTTCAGGGAGTATAGTGGGACAAATAGTAAAGCCTCATCTGTACCCCACTCTAAGTCTGTCCCTAAGACTCATTCGGAGGCTCACAGCAAGCCACCACCTTCAAAGAAAGACGAGTTAAAGAAAGATGATGATCGACAATCATCTATTCCACACAGTGTTCCATCCAAGAAGATAGAGTTCGATAATGAACCACATACCAAATCCTGTAACTATAAGTACTTTGTTTCCTGCAAGCCCCGAGATTTTACTGGGGAAAAAGGGGCAGTTGATTGTATGATTTGGTTGGATGAAATGGACACAGTTGTCGATATCAGCGGTTGCGCTGAAAGGGATGTCGTGAAGTACGTATCCCAATCGTTCAAAGGAGAGGCACTGGCATGGTGGAAGTCTCTCATTCAAGCTGCTGGGAAGATTCCGCTCTACAACATGTCTTGGGAACAGTTTGTTATTCTCATTAGGGAGAATTACTGCCCTCAACACGAGGTTGAGGGGATCGAGTCAGATTTCTTATCTTTGGTGATGACAAACTTAGATTGTCAAGCTTACCTCACCAGTTTTAATACCCTGTCCAGACTGGTCCCTTACCTTGTAACACCAGAGCCCAAGCGAATTGCACGCTTCATTGGGGGTTTAGCCCCAGAAATCAAAGCCAATGTTAAGGCTTCAAGACCTGCTACATTTAGGTCAGCAGCTGATCTCTCTCTGTCCCTTACTTTAGATGCGGTCAGGCTAAGGTCGCTAAAGAAATCTGAAGAAAGTAAGAGGAAGCGTGAGGATGATAACTCACGAGGGTCAGAGAAGAAACACAAGGGAAACACTGACTCTGAGAGGTCTGGGTCTGGAAAGAATAGTCAGCGGACAGAGGAAAAGCCAAGGTGCTCGACTTGCCAAAAACGTCACTTTGGAAAATGCAGAATGGAGTCCAAGTCTGAGTCAGGACCACCTGCATGTGGGATATGCAAGTCTAGGGAGCACAAGACTGTTGATTGCAGGAAGATTAAAGATGCTACATGCTACAACTGCAACGAGAAAGGGCACATAAAGACCAACTGCCCTAAGTACGCGAAGAAGCCTGAAGAGGCCAAGAAAACAAACGCATGAGTCTTCCATACGAACGCCAAGAAGATGATGCAGAATGATAACTATATAACAGATACCTTTTCATATCAAACAGTTTATGCATGAATTTTATTTGATACTGGCACATATGACTCTATAATGAATAATAAATATTGAGAACTGTTGTCTCCGTCTGATTAAGACTCCGGTCATTTAATTCGAGGTAGAAATTTGCCGATGATACTTTAGAAAATGCTCCAACAAATCCTATATTGATATTTAATATCTATTAGAAATCACTCTTTTCTAATACCCTTATAGCAAACTTTTGGTTGCATACATAAGGACTCAATATAGTGATAAAAATCGATTGGTTGCCTTAAAATCAAGCCATATTGTGGGTGATAAGAAGCAATTAATTATCAAGACTCCTTATGAGACAACCCTCATAATTATAGGTATCTGTACGATTAACTAATATTAAACATAAAAAAATGGTGGAATTGGCCGTCCCCGGAATCGAACCTGGGTCTAGGCCGCACCCTTTCGCGCGCCTAGCCAACTGAGCTAGGTGCTTAGTTTGTGAAACTTCCATTATTGATTAAATATAAGCACTTGTACAATAAACTTCCTTATCATTTATCAATGATAATTTCTGCTAGGTGTCCTGTTTTAATATAGGCAATAATAAATCTTCATGAACCATAAACTTAGCAAAATTTTTATTATCATCCACAAGGTATAACTACCAAGGAAACCATAGTAACCGATTCTTATAGATCGGCAAGGAATCCTTCCGAAAATCTAAGAGCACTCTTTCTTTGCATAGAGTACGACAACATATGTTATTTTAATTATTTTTCTCATTGTTTTTATCGCCTGCGAATGCCAAACTATGTTTGATAAAAGTGCCATATGAGGATTGGCGTATCCTAGTGTGTCCCATAGATTACTTCCATGCCTGATCAGTATGGAGGTTTAATACATGGAACCCCTGAGATATCCCAATGGTCATATTGTACTAATGTCGACTAGTAGTATTCAAAGGAGATATCCGGAATAGAATTATCCAAATAAATATTCCTTGGTAACGGAATATGTGGACTCATAACATGAATGTGTCACTTATTAGACACAAGCGTTGATGAGTGAACTGGAGCCTGAGATATGGAAATCTCTGTAACCTCCTTGTACCTTGATTATCTTCTCCTAGGATTACCCTGTTTACCCCTGGGAGGCAGGTAGGGTTAAGTTTCATATCCCATTTAAGGTTGTATTATTATGAAATCTACAAGACGGCTAGTACCATCATTGGAAGAATCGAAACCCTGATTTAGTAAGTTTTAAAATAAAGGGTTCATATAGCCTAACTCGATATTCCGAAAGTTTGATATTGTTAAATAAGAAAGACGGTTCATTTTGCTTATGCATTAGTTACCGCAACCCTAATTAGGCAACAATTAAGAAATTGCCATCATCTGTTCTGAATCGTCGATTTGTTCAACTAAAGGGTCAACTAATCCTTAAAATTTGTTAAGTAGTGGTTGGAATAACCATCTCACCTTAAGATAAGCTTGTCTATGATAGTTGATATGTAAGCATCAAGGCTACTCCCTTGGAGACCCTGTGAAGATAGAATGATAAACATCTATTGTAGGGGCAATAGATTGGTAAGTTCGATTACCAGGATCTAAGGGCAAATTATTGGTGGATAGGCTTGAAGAAGTCTGTAGCCACCTATGTAGCTAAATGCTTGACTTGTGCGCAAGTCAAAGCTGAGCATCAGAAACTGTCAGGTTTGCTACAACAGCTTGAACTTCCTACGTGGAAGTGGGAAATGGTAACTATGGATTTTATTACCAAGTTACCCAAGACCAGGAAAGGAAATGGTACAATATGAGTTGTAGTTGATAGACTGACTAAATCAGCACATTTCTTACCCATCAAGGAGACTTATAGCTCCGACATGTTAGCCCAGTTATACGTTGATAAGATTGTAGCCTTACATGGCATACCTATGTCTATTATCTCTGACCGAGATACTAGATACACGTTACATTTTTGGAAGAGTTTCCAACAATCTTTGGGCACACGTTTGAACTTTAGTACGGCTTACCATCCTCAGACAGACGGTCAGAGTGAGCGTACTATTCAAACGTTGGAAGACATGCTACGTGCATGTGCGATCGATTTGGGTGGTAGTTGGGATAAGAACCTACCATTAATCGAATTCTCCTACAACAATAGCTACCATACCAGCATTAAGGCTGCGCCTTTTGAGGCATTATACAGTAGAAAGTGTAGATCGCCTATTTGTTGGGCAGAAGTTGGGGATGTCCAGTTATCAGGACCAGAGATCGTGTTCGAAACGACGGACAAGATTGTCCAAATTCGTGACCGTCTCAAAGCTGCCCGAGATAGGCAGAAGAGTTACACTGATCCAAAGCGTAAGGATTTTCACTTCGAAGTAGGTGACAAAGTCCTACTTAAGGTATCACCCTGGAAGGGAGTGATGCGGTTTAGTAAGAAAGGAAAGCTAAGCCCGAGATACATAGGACCTTTTGAGGTTATCGAACGTGCCGGGTCAGTTGCCTATAAATTAAATTTACCAGAAGAGCTCAGTGGAATTCACAATGTGTTCCACATCTGCAATCTGAAAAAGTGTTTCGCTGACGAATCACTGGTTATACCACACACAGATGTGCATATAGACGAAAGCTTGAAATTTGTGGAAAAACCTTTATCGATTGAAGATCGACAGGTAAAGAAGCTTCGAAGGAAGCATGTACCTATTGTAAAGGTCAAATGGGATGCCGTAGAGGTCCCGAGTATACGTGGGAGGTTGAATCCACCATGAAAGAAAAGTACCCTTACTTATTTCAGTAAATCTCGGGTCGAGATTTATTTTAAGGGGGTGAAGATGTAACACCTCGAAAATTTCGGGTTCAATAATAAAACGACACGTGTCATGTAAGACAAAACGCGTTGTAAACCCGGATTTAATAAAAATGTTTGATAGGATTTAAAAGTGTCGTTATGTTAACTTTTGCACCTCTGAACGACCTCGTAGTAAATCCCAAGACTCAAAACATATTAAAAACATCTAGTATATGTTCAAGATCAGTGAATTATAACAATGAATGATTCATAATTTGAAATGGTGGACTCCTACGAAGAAAAAGCACGGTAACCCTTTGTTTTCGGCACTTTAAAATGGGTTCAAGTGAAACAAATCATAATGGTAGGGTATGTATCTGTTCATGGCACTTTTTAGAGGCCCCTTATTGATAAAACATGGCCCTAAATCGATTGCACATCACTTGCCCTTTCAAGTGCATGAAAGAACAACAAACTGGCCCCTGCTGAATGCTTACGCATCGTAGGCAACATAGCCCTACGATGCGCAAGCTGCGCCCAGCAACCAGAAAACAGGCTGTAGCCTGTTTTGCGCGAATTCAACCCTTCCAGCCAGTTTTTCTCACTCTTGGGCAACCCCTAAACTATCCTAGAGTACTAGGACACATGTGGGAATGTTGTGGGCAGTCCTAGACCTTGTTGTCAATCAATTATGGTGAGTGAATTCACTATAAAAGGGCTTCAAGTTCACAAACACTTCCCACACCTTCTCCTGCATTGTTGGATCATTTCTGGAGCTATCAAGCAGCCTCAAGTGATCCTATTTCGTGCATTGGACTCTTGTAAGTCTGCTAGTCCTTCTCTAATTGAGTTTAGCTTAGTATTTTAGCTAAAAGTCAAACCGTCGTAATTACGGTTTGACTTCGAGATTAGTCAATAATGGCTCAGTCATATCTCGAATTAAAAGTAGTTATAAGTTGGTATTTATGTGGGTAATAAAACCTCAAAAGGGTTTCCCCTGATCACCACTCTAACCAGGTCAAATGTCGGGTCAAACTTATAATTAAAAAGTCAACAGGATGCTTAAAATGTCATTTATGCATAATTAGCTATCTAGAACATGTACAACCTGCTTGATCATTGTTATAACTTAGTAATAAGTGTAAGAACATGTCCAAACATGTTCAACCCGACTATTTCCTGTTTAGACCCGGTTCGGAACCGAAAGTCACATAGTTTGACTTTCACTTTGACTTTCAGTTCTGACCCGTTTAGGTAAATTTTAGAAATACCTTAGAGCTTCATTTGGACCAGGTTACATGCTAGTATAACCCTCTGTGATTATACACCTCGGTTCATTAGTTATCCGATTAATACGCACGATTCCGTTAATTGCTCATATGTTGACCATTATGCCCTTATTGCCTTAAAACGTGATTTTTGGAAATGTAAAAGAGTAAGAACTTAAATTACTGATATATAAACTTGTAACCAAAGTTTGACATCAATTCGAGGTCTAGATTGAGAGTTATGCTCATTAGCGCAAAATAGAAGCTTTATGTTAATAAAATGGCGTAAATAGCGTATAGCCTAGTTAAGCCTACTTTTTGGTATCAAACTTAATACACACTGATGTAATATATTATTTTGGGATTTTTAAAGATTTTTAATTAATTTTAGGCTGAGCATAACTAGTAGTCGTAGGCTTAATCCGGTAATTGTCGGTTTTGCCCTTACGGGCCATAAAATGAGTTTTACATACCTAAACGACTCCAAACCTTTTTCTACTGATCTTAATTGATAAATAAATTATTTTAAGCCTTCTGGAATAATAAAAATATCAGCTTTAAGTATATAACCCGGAAACGGCTCCTAATCGCCATTCTAGGCGTTTTTAACGCATAGTATATACTAGAACTACTTTAGACATACAAGGGTTGATACTTACTGATATTTTAGGCAAATTAGAATATTTTAACAGTAAGCAAAGGTTGATTAACTCAGACTCCAGTTTTGAGCTTTTCGGCTTATGTGAAATTACCAAAATGCCCCTACGGTGCATAGTTTGGTTATAATTGATAAATTTCACATATATACTTTACCCTACTGTTATAACTTATTAAATTGAGTATTTTTACTGATTACATCAGACCCGTAACTCAGATTAATACTTAAACTCTTTTATAACCTTTTAAATGACCAAACTACCCCTACGGGGCCTAGTTTGTGTTTAAATATGTTTCGGGCATAATGAAAGACATCTTACTGATGTCACAACATATTTGAGGCATAATTAACTTAGGAAACCTGTAGATGGCTCTAATGAATACCCGTCACGCTTATTACGCGTTCGGTTCGATTTATGTAACAAGTTTACATAAATTAGCCAAAACGGGTCAAACCTTATCGGTGTTATCTCAAAATCCAGAATGTGAATAATAAACCCATATTAAGCAAGTCTCTGAACTTGTCGGTTCTAAATCACATTCTATCCGGTCTTCGCTTAATCGTGCGTACGAACCGTATCTTTGAAACTAGCCGGTCTAAGCTTAAGCTTAATTAAAGACCCGTTAGGATTCTAATAGGTTATATTAAACCTTCGTTCCAGATTAGGAGCCCAGTAAAAGTACTTTCATTTACTGTATTGGATTTATACTTTGCTCAGGTAAATACTCTTAACTTATTTTCCCTACACGGGCTTGGGGTACGGTACTATAAAAGTACCGCTTGGTCGGGTATGTAGACATTTAAATCGGATTGTGATTAATGTATTACATAACTCGCTTTATTCTGTATTATTTGATGTATGGCCCTTGGGGGTTAAATGACCATGTCCCGGATATCCTTGGCATCATTTTACGAAATGGCCATAACCTAAGCACGGGGTGTAGGCGTACACCTGACAGATGCATTATGTAAAAACTGGTAATCCACTTAGGGGTATCATCCTTGTGGGCATTATACCGGAACTGGTAATCCACTTAGAGGATGATAGCCTGTGGGCATTATACCTGTGGCGTGTCAGTTAATCTGTCCCGACGGACGGCAAATGAGTAAAACTGTAAACAAGATTATTTATAAATAATTGTCCCAAGTTATAAAGATATGTTTTGCCGAAGTGCATTCAAATCAATTTTATTAAACTCTTTTCTAAATGAGTCAGTTGAGTTGTATTTACCAGTGTAAACTGACGTATTTTCCAAAAAGGCTAAGTGCAGGTGCTAGACGAAATAGGCTGGCTACTCCAGGCATCATTACTCAAGTTTCGCAAGCTCTAGATGTCAAAGTCTGATGAACAGTTTTTATTTTATTTCGATCCGCCTGTGGATCCTTTACTTCCGTTGTAATACTGAATATTACTTTATATTCGGAATGTAATAAAAATTATCTTTTGCTTCCGCTGTGTATTCATATATATTGTGTTGTTTGACTATTACGTTGCCAACCACGTCACGATACTCCCCCCACCGGGCCCACCGGTGACACGTGGAAAAGTCGGGGTGTGACACCGTAAGACTTGGTCTGAACACAAAAATTTTGAGAACTTTTGGCATTTGACCATGCAACCTATAATATCTCAAATCTCTGGTCATTATCAGCTGAGAAGTCCCATATGATCAGGTCTGCATTGCTAAGAATGCATTGCCATGCATTGGTTGCCTTGGAGTCTTGTAAAAAGAGGTTATTGAATGAAATTTGTTGATTTTGCACATGGGATTCCAAATTCTTGGATTTGAATATTGAATTATTCATTACATGATTTAACCGGATACCCATGAAATCTAAATCAGATTTTTATGGGAATGTAATTATATTTTACTAAAGTTGAAAAATGTTAAAAGGTCACTCAGAGGTAATAATTAACATGTTGACACTTTTAATTTCTTCATATATCCTTTTTAATCATGACCCGGGTTTATAACATGTTTAGAATCCATGACACGTGTCTTTATTATATTGGTCGTGATTTTACGAGGTGTTACAATTTCCCTTAACGGATATTCTTCATAAACGAAAATGAACGGATTGAGTCATTTTCCTCAACGGGTATTCTTCAGAAATGGAAATAAAGGAATAATCAAAAGGATATTCATTTCCCTCAACGGATATTCTTTCAGAAGTGAAAAATGAATAGCTAGTTCATTTTTCCCCAACGGGTGCTTCATCAGAAATGGAAATGAATAGAGTTAACTCTGGATACATGACAAAACTTGTTGTGGTTTCTGTGCACTAAATTCCATAATTATGTATGCATCCATAATTACGTAATTCCTTGCACAGTCTGCACAGTGCATTTCATAATGTGTAGGGGAAGAAAAAAATCAAATGAACATACCTGTGATGAGTGTGACTAGACCGCCATAGGGTCCTTTTAATTAAATCAATAAATGATCTCTTTATATAGACCACCAATGAGTCTTTTCAGCTATATCATCACATGATATTCCTAACCAGATTTTTGAATCAATCTTTCTAACTAGACCTCTCAAGGGGTTTAATTATGGAATAGTACTTTATAATCCAAGGGTCTTAACTATTACGTAGAAGCCCATTAAGGATTTAAGGTAGTACCTTTGGATATCCTACTATGGATCCCTCATATGCAGATATGGAAGATTCTACAAGGATTTGGATAACGAATATTCAGATTACACCAACACATAAAACATAATCACGCAATCACATAATTATTTATCTTGGTTTTCAATTTGTTATTATTTTGTTAATTTGATAATTGTGCACATGTATTTAAAGCACAACAGGAATCCAATCCGTGGATTTCATTTGGCACTTTAAACATCTTCAAGAATCTATCTATGAGGATAGGAAGATCTTAATAGGAATTCGGCTTTTGTCCTTATTGAATCGTAATGTACGTATTAAAGCATACAAAGAATTCAATTTAGGGCTCCGATAGGCGATACTTATCCACAAGGATCTAATTATGAGGATAGAAAGATCCTATATGGATTTTGGAATTTGTGTAACAAGAGGTGTTTCGAAACCTTGCACTAGACGTGCTTAATTCGATACATAAGGTAGAAAGTTCATGAAGTTGAGGTGCTAGATATGCCAAGGCGACATATGAAGCAGAATTTGGAGGTTGAGCAGCGGCTGGATTTGCAACAGCTTTGCTTTGGATAGCAAAGCGGTTCATGTTAACCAAATGTCCCCATCGTCCGCAGTGGGTACATTTGAAACAGGGTATTTGATTTGGATGATGACGGTTACATTGATTGCACCAAAAAGCGGTTCCCTTGTACGGTTTCATCCCTGAGGCGAGTCATGGTGATAGCTAAATCAACGGTCCTCTAGAGTACGACGCCTATTCGTTGGGCAATTGCAGCACCTGGTTCGGACACTTGAGTATTTTTGCGATGAAGAGGCATCCTAAAGATAATGGAAGGCATGGGAGGAAGCAAGCGAGATGTTATCGGATAATCAAAACAGGATGACAACGTATAAAATTGTGATCATTCGTTTGTTACCTAAGGCAAACAAATGAGATTGTGGCTAATCAAAGTAAGTGGGTCATATTAATGTATCGCGAAGACATGCTTTAGCCTATAAGTGGACACTCACCCCAATAGTTCCCAGGTAAGAGTGACTGGTCTGATTATGCGGATTTGTACGAACACTCTAGCCTTAGACAGAAAGCTCAGAGTACTGGCATCCACCCTTTCAGATTGCACGTGTTCACATTATAAGACCCAACTTTGACGAGATTTTGAAAACTTTGAAGGTTCAAAACCTTATAATAAATCATCCTAGAACAGATGATTAGTTTTCAAAGCAGATTCAAAATTTGTGTTCTTGTTGTGGTTGTCACCTAAGGATAAGTGACGGCATTGTTTTAAGATCTAAACACAAGTATCTTGTGTTAGGGTCCTAGGAAGGTTATAGACTAGGTCAAAGCATTACTAATAACCTAATTCCCTATAACCATGAGCTCTGATACCAACTTTTCTGTCACACCCCGACCGCGTTAAAACAACAAATCGCGGCGAAAACGTCAGGGAGTGTCGTAACAGAATCATTGTTTCACAACACATGGATAAAAGTTCTGTTTTATTGAATTAAGTTTATTACATCATATTGAAACTAGAAACAAAGCATAAACAATTTGTCTTTCATTGTTATTAAGTCACTAAGGCCTCGTCCATTCCTATGTGAGCATGCACCAATAACATCATCAAACATCATCAACTATGGTACCTGAAACATATGTGAAAATACGTCAGCATAAAAATGCCGGCGAGTACATAGGTTTTATGTGAGCGTCAGATTCATGGCTCGTTTTACCTTTTGAAATAACTCAAACAACTTTGTTATTCGATATTAGAAAACTTAGTTTTGTAAAATGTTTATATTGTGAATTGAAATAACCAAGTTAAAACAGATTTGTTATAATTTATAAAACCTCGATGCCATGAATCTTAACTCCAAAACATTTGTTTATGTAGACCCAGATCAAAAATCGTTTTTGTAATAAAACTCGAATGGTTTATATTGTTAGAAAAATCTTGTAATATAACTTCGTTTTGATAACCTTTGCCCAAGTGATCTAGATAACGCAACGATATATAATGTGTTAAAAGCACTTATATATAGGAAGTACCAGCGGCGTATCCACCATGCTTTTAACACATTACACCAGCCCCGTTACCTAATCACCTCCCTAACCCAACGGTTCAAACAATTCAAATAGTTCACATAAATCAAACAGTTCCAAACGGTTCAATCAGTTCAAATAATTCACATTGTAATATAAACCATAGCATTTGTTTAAAAGACTCAGAAATTATTTAGCACATATGAATCACCCCAAAACAGTTTAAAACGGTAAAAAGAGGGGAACTATGTACTCACTTGAGGATGCTTAGAAGTCTTTAATAACAACCAAGCAAAGCTAGAGGGATCACGGAATCAAACGACACCTAATATAGGTAACTATGTTAATAAACCGGACCTAAATCAGAAGATAGGATAGGATGAGGTTTCGTAAACCAAATGAGTGTTGGAACTCATACGATATGGTTTAACAAAGCCTACATACTAAATCGAAACCTAACCTAAGTGCTCACGACCCATTACGGCCCGTTTAGGTAACTTACGCCACTTTAACGCGTCGTTCGCGTAAAATGCGTTCGGAATGCCTAACTAGTCCTATGACAAGTATTATATGCCTAAACATGTTTAAATATTTTGTATAATCAGTTAAGTGACAAAAGTTTGAGTTACATATGCTTAAATACCAATTATGCATGAAAAGGGCATTTTGGTCATTTTACCTAAGGCATATAAACAACCTATCATACAACTAATTAAACTAAGTGACCATAAGGTATAACCTCGGAAGGTTATTCCCTATACAACTATGGTCACTAAACATGCTTGGTCGGATCCTAATGATCGACCAAACGGGTCGGGTTCGAAAGTCTAAGCGGTTGTTTAGACCGCTTGACTTACGACTCTATACAAGCACTAAACTAAAAGTGACGAGTTAAACATGTTAAAACATGTTTAACAAAGTTTGAAAACAAGTTTGACATCAAAACAAAAGGTTTTGATACCCAAGAATAGTTTGGTTGCAAAATACGCATCAATACGCATTTTGACCGAAACTATGACTCGTCACTACTGTAACAAACCCTCAGTAAAAAACGACACTTTCAAATATTTTCCGACACCCTATTATATTTTAAATTGTTCCAATATGTCTTTAAAATACACCCCATACGTGAAAACGGGCCTCAAATATATTAAATAGTATTAAAAATAAAAAAAAATCTGAAACATAAGTTGAGGCGGGCCGCGTAGACCCACCCCAAGCCTTTACGCGGGCGGTATCAGGGTTGAAACCTGATATCGTTAATTTCTTAAGTTAAGGCGGGCCGCGTAAGCTCACCTTAACACTTACGCGGGCCGCGAGAGATCAACAACGTGGAGACACCAGAGGCCGACACGTGTCGACATCGTGGCGAGTCTAGGCGATGACCCGGATCACCTAAACCCTACCCGGGCTAGTACGCGGGCCGCGTAAGCCCCTCTTATCTTTTACGCGGGCCGCGTGAAAGTCCAGTTCAGCAACTATATAAGCAGGCCATCGGGTTTCAATTGAAATTCGTTCACAAACATTTCTGTATCTCAAATTCTGACATATTAGGCATAGAAAGCTGGTATTATACCCTTAATTAGCAAGGTTCTGCTCCGTTGTAAGTATTATAACCCCAGTTTCGTAATAGATACGCTGCCCGATTGATTTAGGGTCCCGTAACAACTGTCGTGGTTCTGCCCGACGTAGTTGTTGGAATGCCGTCTCGGGGAGGGTATCATTAATATTTTCAAAGGGTTATGATACTAACCAATGTACAATTGTATAAATTATAGATTATATCCAGGAAACCCTTACTCGAAGTCTAAGATAGCAATGTGAGTTTATCCTCTTTTTGTTAACCTTTTTGTAACGTTTTACAAAACCTTAATTGTTTTACAATGTGATTAAGCGGTGATTGAGTCTTTGTAGTTCTTCAATTAATGCCGCTATGTTGGGGTTTTGTATACAAAATTTACTACCGCGAGTAGTAAGTCGGGGATGACAGTACGTTACCATTGGACAACAAGTTAGCCAATGTGTAATATGACCCACAAGTGGAATTGACAGTACTGAATGAGTAATTGTGTAGAAATAAACAATGTGATCGCTCTCAATACTATTTTAATTGATAAAATGTTCTTGATTAAACTGGGATTCACTCACCAGTATTTCCCACTGACAAATGTTTTTAAAATGCGTTTCAGGTAACACAATGTGACAGTCAATTAGTAAAAAGCCAGCTGGAGAGCACTGAAGGCTTGGAAAAAATGTGGCTATAAAAGTTACCTAAAAGACGATGTTTTAAATTCAATAAAATAGGGTTTATCCCTATAAACGTACTGTAATAAGAAACTTGGGTTTTGCCCATGTGATTATTAATATTAAATATGGTGGTTTTACTCTGATAAACATTTCCTAACTACGGTCCTGGTGTAATTTCCGCTGCCAAATTAACAAGCTGATACCACCGAAATTCTGAGTTCGCTTCCGCCCGTTCCCGGGACAGATAAGGGATCGGGGGTTGCGACAGGAGGTGGTATCAGAGCCTAGCCACTGGTCTAAGCCAAAGAAGTGTTCGGCTGACACTTAAATTCTAAACTTTGTGTTAGGAAATAAATTACGGAAATACGTGCATAACTGTATTTATTTGTTATGTGTTATTTGACTATTTGTTAGTTTACAGTATGAGTGATCAAGGACCCTCAGACATGTGTCGTCAGTTGTCTGATTCACCTAGGAGTGAAGGTACCTCATCACAGCCTGCCCTTTCTGGGTATTTTGCTGATCAGGAAGAAGGAATGTTTGCTTTTAAAGCTCAGTCAGAAGAGTCATTCCCTCATAAGAAACGAGGATGGTTCAGTAAGGAAGCCTTTGCACGTAGGAAAAGAATGCGAAAGTTACAACAGCAAAGAGTTTTAGCAGCTGCTAAGCGAAAGACAGATGCCCATACACAGGATATGCTTAATAGAAGCCTAGCCAATTTCCATATCCTAGCCACAACTGCTGGTGACCCAAGTCTGGAACAACTAGTAGCCCCACAACCACTAATCCCAGACCAATCCATGGAGATAGAAAACCCTAAAAACCAGGTGGAGATGCATGATTTTAACCCAGAGGAAATACCTAGAGTACCTGCACCGAACCCTCTAGACCCAAATTACGACCCCTGGTGGGACGATAATAGGGACTTTGTGCAACGTTACCAGATACGTGAAGACACACCTATACAGAACATAGGAGCCTATCCAGGTATGGACCCTTTAGATCCCTATTACCATGATAACTACATTAGGGAGATCTTAGGAGATCCTTACCAATTTCAGGCACTTTCACCCCCATATCAGGAACCTGCACCCCAGATTCCGAACCCAGTCCTAGAACCTGCACCCCCAATGAGTGCAGAAAACGTGCAAGAACTTATGACTTTTGGGGAGGAAATTTTAGAAAGCAGTGAGAGAATGAGACAGGTGGGAAAGCGTCTCGTATGGAAATACGATGAGCGCAATATGGATTTTTGGATAAATCCATATCCATGATGTGATAGAGGAAATTGTAATAGTAATAATAATATAATAATAAAATAAAATAAAATATGTGTGTACGGATGCCTATTACTATTAGTGTAATTCTATTTCTGTTGGTATTGTAGTTTTTATTTCAGTACTAGTATGTAATAGATGCATAATAGTATATGGAAAATAGAGTAAAAGTCGCAATGATCGACGTTTTTGGCTAGATTGCGTATCATGTGATTAACTATATTAAATATTACCTTGTGATATTAATATGGGGTAAATGTTTAAAATTCAGATGGCCGATGAAGGAAATCTGAATAATGATAACCAGAGTAACATTAACGTCGTTAATGAGAATCCAAGCATCAATAACAATGGAAACAAAATGGATAATAGTGATGTTCAACATATAGTGGCACAAGGAATCATAGATGCCATGCCATTTATTATTCAAACTATTCAAGAAGCGAATAATAAAAATAATGTAACACCCCAAAAATATAAAACTTTAAATTAGAATTTGTAAAGTATAAATAAATGAAAATTTACTAACTAGGAATTTTAACCTAGTTAGTTACAAGTCTAGAAATAACCTAAAGTAGGGTTAAAAGCAACTAAAATAAATGTTGGTCAAAGTGGAGGGGCTTAAGTTGTAAAGATTGAAACTTAATTTTAATTAAGTTAATAAAACAAACCGAACACCCCCAAAAGGGAGTGTCTGGTCGAACAAGCACACCAGGGGCGACTCCCCCACTCTTCCAAAACCCTCAAACTTCATTAAACTTGCAAATTGAAGGTTTAATCCAAGTTGGAATCGAAATTAAAGTATAGAATACTGATCCTCATCACAAGAGGATTACAAGGTATGTAAAATTTCATGAAAACCCTCAACTTAAATTTCTCATGTAATTGGGAAAATCTGAATTGTTAGTTGCATGTGTGTTTTATGATGATCTAGGAGCAACTATAGTGTTTAGGGACAAACCCTAGGCAAATACAAGTTGAAATCATGTTAAATTCTAATGAAGATTATGAACACCATTGTAGGTGATTAAAGGGTTATGTGTAAATTGATGAACACTAGGATATTGGGTGTTGTTCTAGTGTAATTTGACAATCTTGAAGTAATTTCAGAAATTCAGAAGTTAATAACCATGTAAAAGGTTGAATTGTGTGAAATTAGGGCTAAGAGATAAACTAGAGATTTGATGTTTAATCTTGTAAAAAATTGCCCATGAAGTGTTTGTTGAAATGCCTCTATGTAGGCTTAAAAACTGAAAATTCCAAGTTAAAAGCATAATCAAGATGTTTTGGTGTATTATGCGAATTATGATTTAAAGAGAGTTCTAAACGTATCATATATGAACTCTATAGGAAAGGATACCGGAACGTCGGGTGGACAAGCCGGTGGTGATTTGCGGTTGAAGGGCGTACACTAAGGTATGTAACTTGATTCGTTACATTCGTTGAATTATGAATAATCTATGCGTTATTGATAGAATTTATATTGATTATGGTTGGATTGTGAATTGATAGACTTAGAATAGATAACGAACCAAATTGGTAGTCAACATAAGTGGATGATTCCATAAGATGAGCCAACGGGTCTTTTAGTGTGAAAAGTTGTAGTTTTAAACGTTCTAGTAGCCGATAATGGCGATAATAATCACAAAGGCATTAAACCATGAAATTGGTAAGAAATGCGGGTGATAATAAGCCCCGGATGTTGGGCATGAGGCGTCATAGGTTCATTAGTTAAATGGTAGTAAAATGTGTAAGGTTGGAATGGGTCGAATAATTACATAGTGACATATGGTCTTTCGGTCCGTAAATTAAATTTTGGGTATCAAATTTATGATGGTTATGTAGGTAATGAATTTACAGACATATGGGAAGAAAAATCACTTAAAACGGACTTACGAGTCAAAATATATGGCCAAACGAAGTTGAAAACTGGATTTTCCGGAGCTGGCAGCAAATGCAGCTCACAAGACTTGAGCTGCTGGAAAACGTGACCCCCCCGCGCCACACGGAAGGCCACTCGAATCACTCCGCGAAACGCGGGAGATCCTCGCGGCCCGCGTAGAACCTCTCGCGGGGCGCGAGCGAGCTGGATCCGAATTTTTCATTTGTTTTCAATTGTTTTGATCCTAGATTTCGATTATACATGTTATATTATTATCAAAACTAACTTTTGATGTGGTTTTGACTTTAGGTCATGTTGGGGAACTTACGGATGGCGATCAAGCATATGATGAAGAACCGAACACTACATTTTGAAGCTTCCGCAATGTTTTAAACCTTTAGTACTTTTGTGTATGGGTTGTAGACACTTGTTTAAACAACTTTTAAAATGTTTTAACTTAGTCATTAGATGACTAAGGTTGATGTTACTTATGAATTTTGTTATAAAAGTCATGTTACTTAAACAATACTTTATTTTAAATGGTATAACCTATTACTAAAAGCAAGTAAAATTAGATGGGTGTTACAAGTTGATAATCAGAGCTTAAGGTTGTCAATAAAGTGTTCGGTTCAAGCTTGATTGATCGTCCGGTAAGAATTAACTTATTATGTTAGTAGATTATACCTTATGTAAGTATGAGAAATAAATTGAGATGCATGGGAAGAGTGTGTTAACACACTCAAACCCGGAAAGTGCATTAAGTGTGAACGGTTAAAGCAAGTTAGGAACTTGGCTAAACCGAAACAAATGAAGCAATAGTATAAATGAAATGTTTAACGTTTAAATGTAAACATTTCAGCTTCAAGATGTATGATGGGAATGGTGATAATTCGGTGCAAACGAGCACCGAACAAATGAAAGAGATAATTGCCGAAGAGGTAGGTAAGGCAATTGAAGGAAGTCTATCCGGGTTTATAGACAAAATTCTAAACACGGTGTTGTCGCTTGTAGAAGAGCGAGTTAAAAGGTTGGAGGATATTGTCAACCTTATGAGGGAGAAAACGGGAGAACGCAAAGGGTGTTCGTACAAAGAATTCATGGCATGTAAACCGCCAATCTATAACGGGGAGGTTGACCCGATAATTTGTCAAAGATGGATAAGTGATGTTGAAGGAGTGTTTGAGCGAACCCATTGTGACGTAGGTGACTTTGTTGCTTACGGAACGGGTCAATTGAGAAATCAAGCCAAGGATTGGTGGGATAACAAAAAGAAGGAAATGGGAGCCGAAGCGGCGAGGGCTATGACTTGGGACGAGTTTAAGGTACCATTCCTTAAACACCATAGTCCCAAAGCGGTTATTAACAGAATCAAAGAAGAATTCATCCAGCTGAGACAAAAGGGTGAAACAATCGATAAGATCACGGGCATCTTCATGGATAAGCTGAGATTTTGTGACGAGTTAGTCACCACTGAAGAGCATAAGATATACTACTATTACAACATGCTGAGTGCCGAGTACCGGGAATTTATGACTCCGTCAAAATACGAAACCCTCACGGAGATTATCAACACCGCCCGGGCGGGAAATAGAGTTAAAGAAACAAGTGGAGAGAGGTGAACGAAGGGCACAGGATGTGAATCCAAGCCCTACAAAGAAAGCTAGAACTACGGAATCGGGAAAGAAAGTGGATGCTAAAGGCGGGTCGCCGAGTTGCAAAGTGTGTGGTAAAGGGCACAAAGGCGAGTGCCGCTTCAAAGACAAGCCGTGCCCGGTATGTGGGAAGACGGGACACACCGCATCACTATGTCCCGGGAAAGTTTCTGTTTGTTACAAGTGTTATCAACCCGGTCACAAGAAATCTGAATGCCCCGAGTTGGTGGGAAAGAGAGACACGAAAGAGTCTCCAACAGAAGCTCCCAAAGCGAAGGCTAGGTCCTTCCAACTTACCGCGGCTGAAGCAAAGACAGAACCCGATGTGGTTTCAGGTATATTCACAATTAACTCAATTCCAGCACGTGTATTGTTTGATACGGGTGCGAATAAATCCTTCATTTCGCGTGGATTTATTCGACATCCTTCATTTGTATTGACGAAATTACCTGTGCCTTTAGAAGTTGAGATAGGGGACAATAAAAGTTTTATAGTTTGTGATGTTTGTCGAGGCTGCAAATTAAGCATCGACGATGAAGAATACTTGATAGACCTAATCCCGATGTCGATGGGGAAATTTCAAGTAGTTGTTGGGATGGATTGGCTAGCCCAGCACCATGCAAAAGTCGTGTGTTTCCGTAAGGAGATAAAACTAACATCTCCGAGCGAGAGACACGTCACCATTTATGGCGAAAAAGGAGGCAACCCCATAGTGTGCTCAATGTTGAAAGCTCACAAACTTATGAAGCGAGGAGCAAGGCATTTATGATATACGCAAATGAGCCCGAGAAAGAATCACGGAAGATTGAAGATGTACCGGTGGTACGAGATTATGAAGATGTGTTTCCGGAGGATTTACTGGGGATACCGCCTGAACGGGAAGTAGAGTTTGGGATCGAATTGATTCCGGGCGCAAAACCCGTAGCAAAGGCCCCGTACCGACTTGCACCGTCGGAATTACAAGAGTTGATGTCCCAAATCCAAGACCTGCTTGACAAGGGATTCATAAGGCCGAGTGTGTCTCCTTGGGGCGCACCGGTATTGTTCGTGAGAAAGAAAGATGGGAGCATGCGCATGTGTATTGATTACCGGGAGTTAAACAAACTCACGGTAAAGAACCGATACCCGCTCCCGAGGATAGATGATTTATTTGACTAACTACAAGGTGCGAACTGGTTTTCAAAAATTGACCTTAGATCGGGGTATCACCAACTAAAGGTCAAAAAAGAAGATGTGCCGAAGACGGCTTTCCGCACAAGATACGGACATTACGAATTCCTCGTGATGTCATTTGGGCTAACAAACGCACCCGCGGCTTTCATGGACCTTATGAACCGGGTTTGCAAGCCAATGTTGGATAAGTCGGTCATCGTGTTTATCGATGATATCTTGGTGTATTCGAAAAGTGAAGCTGAACACGCACACCACTTACGAGAAGTGTTAGAGACACTTAGACGAGAGAGGTTATATGCAAAATTCTCTAAATGTGCCTTTTGGTTACGAGAGGTACAATTTCTTGGCCACGTCATAAGTGCCGACGGAGTTTTGGTGGATCCGTCAAAGATAGAGGCTGTGTCAAAATGGAATCCCCCGAAGAACCCATCGGAAATTAGAAGCTTTTTGGGGCTTGCGGGATACTATAGGAGATTTATTCAAGATTTCTCCAAGATTGCGTCACCGCTAATAAAGCTAACCCAAAAGAAAGAAAAGTTTATTTGGGGTGTCGATCAAGAAAAAGCGTTTCAAACGCTAAAAGAAAAGTTAACTCGAGCTCCGGTACTGACATTGCCGGACGGAGTCGAAGACATGGTGGTTTATTCGGATGCTTCACTATCGGGGCTCGGTTGCGTGTTGATGCAACGGGGCAAGGTAATAGCCTATGCCTCGAGACAATTGAAGATACACGAGAAGAAATATCCCACGCACGATCTCGAGTTGGCTGCGGTGGTATTTGCATTAAAAATATGGAGGCACTACTTGTATGGGGTAAAGTGCACCATATTCACCGACCACAAGAGCTTGAAATACTTCTTCGATCAGAAGGAGTTAAATATGCGACAAAGGCGATGGCTGGAAACGGTGAAAGACTATGATTGTGAAATACATTATCACCCCGGAAAGGCTAATGTGGTGGCGGATGCTTTGAGCAGAAAAGCGGACTATGTCCCGATACGAGTAAGATCGATGCAACTCGTGGTGACCTCGGGTATACTTGAACGTATTCGAGAGGCGCAATTAGAAGCAATGAAAGAAGAGAATTGGAAGAAAGAAACAATAATCGGACAGTTGAAAGATTTGTCGGATGGGAATAACGGGTTGAAGACTCGATCCGGAAGGATATGGGTCCCACATACTTGTGGAGTGAAGGCGCTTCTACTTAATGAAGCTCATAAATCCCGTTATTCAATTCATCCGGGTGCGACCAAGATGTACAATGATTTGAAACAAAATTATTGGTGGCCCGGAATGAAGAGGGATGTGGCGAAATATGTGGAAAAATGCCTGACATGTTTACAAGTCAAGGCGGAGCACCAGAAACCATACGGCAAACTCCAACCGTTAGAAATTCCGGTTTGGAAATGGGAACATATTACAATGGACCTATTAACCAAGTTGCCTAAGACGAATCATGGTTTCGATGCCATATGGGTAGTGGTGGATAGATTGACGAAAAGTGCTCAGTTCATTCCGATTCGTGAGACTTATACGTCAGAAAAGATGTCAGAAGTTTACACTAATGAAATAATAGCACGTCATGGAGTGCTGGTATCCATCGTGTCTGATAGAGATACCCGGTTTACTTTGAATTTCTGGCGAGATTTCCAAGAGCAAATGGGAACCAAATTGTTCATTAGCACTGCGTACCATCCTCAAACGGATGGACAAAGTGAAAGAACGATACAAACATTGGGGGACATGCTACGGGCGTGTATAATCGACTTTGGAGGCAGTTGGGATGTTCACCTACCGTTAGTCGAGTTTTCGTATAATAACAGCTACCAATCTAGTATTAAGATGGCACCGTACGAAATGCTTTATGGTAGGAAGTGTCGAACCCCGGTATGTTGGGGTGAAGTGGGTCCACGTGAACTCACCCACCAAGATATAGTACGAGCCACGAATGAAAAGATTGAAAAAGTTCGGGCACACTTGAAAGCAGCTCAAGACAGGCAAAAGGCGTATGCTGATAAAAGGAATAGGCCAATCGAATTCCAAGTTGGTGACATGGTCATGCTAAAGGTTTCCCCATGGAAGGGCGTTATTAGATTCAGAAAAAGGGGGAAGCTAAGCCCGAGGTTTATTGGGCCATTTAAAATTATTGGAAGAGTTGGCAAGGTAGCTTACCACCTTGAGCTACCGGAGGAACTAAGTGGGATTCATGGCACGTTTCACGTGTCACAATTACGAAAGTGCCTAGCAGACGAAACGGCCTATATCCATTACGATGATATTGAAGTGGATAATAGTTTGAATTATGCGGTGAGACCGGTGGAGATTTTAGATCGAAAAATCAAATATTTACGAAACAAACAAATTGACCAAGTCAAAATCAAATGGGAGAATAGGAAAGGCTCGGACACTACGTGGGAGTCCGAAGAGGAGATGCGACGTCTCCACCCTACATTATTTGGTACGTACTACGGTTTCGGGGACGAAACCCTTTTTAAGGGGGGTGGACTTGTAACACCCCGAAAATATAAAACTTTAAATTAGAATTTGTAAAGTATAAATAAATGAGAATTTACTAACTAGGAATTTTAACCTAGTTAGTTACAAGTCTAGAAATAACCTAAAGTAGGGTTAAAAGCAACTAAAATAAATGTTGGTCAAAGTGGAGGGGCTTAAGTTGTAAAGATTGAAACTTAATTTTAATTAAGTTAATAAAACAAACCAAACACCCCCAAAAGGGAGTGTCTGGTCGAACAAGCACACCAGGGGCAACTCCCCCACTCTTCCAAAACCCTCAAACTTCATTAAACTTGCAAATTGAAGGTTTAATCCAAGTTGGAATCGAAATTAAAGTATAGAATACTAATCCTCATCACAAGAGGATTACAAGGTATGTAAAATTTCATGAAAACCCTCAACTTAAATTTCTCATGTAATTGGGAAAATCTGAATTGTTAGTTGCATGTGTGTTTTATGATGATCTAGGAGCAACTATAGTGTTTAGGGACAAACCCTAGGCAAATACAAGTTGAAATCATGTTAAATTCTAATGAAGATTATGAACACCATTGTAGGTGATTAAAGGGTTATATGTAAATTGATGAACACTAGGATATTGGGTGTTGTTCTAGTGTAATTTGACAATCTTGAAGTAATTTCAGAAATTCAGAAGTTAATAACCATGTAAAAGGTTGAATTGTGTGAAATTAGGGCTAAGAGATAAACTAGAGATTTGATGTTTAATCTTGTAAAAAATTGCCCATGAAGTGTTTGTTGAAATGCCTCTATGTAGGCTTAAAAACTGAAAATTCCAAGTTAAACGCATAATCAAGATGTTTTGGCCAAATTAAATAGTGACATATGGTCTTTCGGTCCGTAAATTAAATTTTGGGTATCAAATTTATGATGGTTATGTAGGTAATGAATTTACAGACATATAGGAAGAAAAATCACTTAAAACGGACTTACGAGTCAAAAGATATGGCCAAACGAAGTTGAAAACTGGATTTTCCGGAGCTGGCAGCAAATGCAGCTCACAAGACTTGAGCTGTTGGAAAACGTGACCCCCCGCGCCACGCGGAAGGCCACTCGAATCACTCCGCGACACGCGGGAGATCCTCGCGGCCCGCGTAGAACCTCTCGCGGGGCGCGAGCGAGCTGGATCCGGATTTTTCATTTGTTTTCAATTGTTTTGATCCTAGATTTCGATTATACATGTTATATTATTGTCAAAACTAACTTTTGATGTGGTTTTGACATTAGGTCTTGTTGGGGAACTTACGGATGGCGATCAAGCATATGATGAAGAACCGAACACTACATTTTGAAGCTTCCGCAATGTTTTAAACCTTTAGTACTTTTGTGTATGGGTTGTAGACACTTGTTTAAACAACTTTTATAATGTTTTAACTTAGTCATTAGATGACTAAGGTTGATGTTACTTATGAATTTTGTTATAAAAGTCATGTTACTTAAACAATACTTTATTTTAAATGGTATAACCTATTACTAAAAGCAAGTAAAATTAGACGGGTGTTACAAGTAAGCATAGCAGTAAGCGACCCATCGAACCTGAAAACAGTGTAAACAATGGACCTTTACTTCAATTGCCCATTCCCAAAAGGAGAAGAACCGTGTCTTACGGTTGTTCTTATAAAGAATTCTGGTCTTGTAAACCAATGGAATTCTCGGGCAATGAAGGGGCTATTGCAACCCTACGCTAGATAGAGAAAACTGAGGCAGTCTTAAGAATAAGCAAGTGTGCTGAAGAAGATAAGATACTGTTTGCGTCTAATCTGTTTAAGAATTCAGCACTAGAATGGTGGAACACTATCCTCCAATCAAGAGGAAGTGATAGAACCTACAATATGGAATGGGAAGAATTTAAGAACAAGGTAGAGAGGAAATTCTACCCACCAAATGAGAAGGAACAGATAGCTAACAAATTCCTAAACCTTAGGATGACTGGTGTGGATAGTAAGGGATACACTAAAATATTCTTCGAATATGCTAGAATAGTGCCAACTCCTGCATCACCTGAACCAGTGTTAATCTCCCATTATATTTGGGGATTAATTGGAGAGATAAGACACGTAGTCAAGGCAGCTAGACCTCAAACCATAGAAGAAGCTGTAGAACTAGCAAATACCTTGACAGACGAATTAGTCCGTACCTGAGAAGAAGATCAAAGGAGGAGCCTAACCCAAAAGCTCACACAAGAATTTCGTTCTGGAAATTTTAATTGTGGGAAAAATATAGGTTCTACCTCTACACCTTACTGTAAGAATTGCAAAAGAAAGCATTCAGGAAGATGCTCCATATACTGTAACTTTTGCAAAATATCGGGACACAAGGAAGAAAATTGCAGGAAGAAAGCTAATAACAGGATATGTTACAACTGCGGAGAACAAGGTCATATCAAGCTTAATTGTCCGAAATTAGCTCCAGCTACAAACAACAAGAATACTCAAAATGCTAGAGCATTTGTTCTAACTGCAGATGAAGCCAAGATGATTCCAGATGTTATAGCTGGTACGTTTTTAGTTAATGATGTTTTCGCTAAAGTATTATTTGACTCTGGTGCAAACCAAAGTTTTATTAATACATCATTTTGAAAATTTCTAAATCAGTCATTAACTAAACTACCACAAGAATGTTTAGTAGAGACAGCTAATGGAGAAACCGTTAGGATCTCTGAAATCTTGCAGAGAGCAAGCATAGAAATTTTAAATCAGAAATTTATTGCAAATCTTTATCCCATGAATCTGGCAGGATTTGATGTTGTATTAGGAATGGATTGGTTAATAGCCAATAAAGCCAGTATTTTATGTGATCAAAAGTCAATTCAAGTAAATTCACCAACAGGTAAAACGATCACAATTAAAGGAGATAAACAATCTAGATCTACAAAATTTATCTCTGTGATGAAAACTGCAAGTTATATAAGAAAAGGTTCTATAGTGTATTTGATTTCTATAATCACTAACACTGAAGGAAAGGATTTAAAGGATATTCTAATAGTATCTCAGTTTTCAGATGTATTTCCAGAAGAATTGCTAGGGCAACCTCCGGATAGAGAAGTTGAATTCAGGATCCATTTGATACCAGGAACGGCACCGATTGCCAAAGCACCTTACCGTTTGGCACCCGCCGAAATACAGGAACTGAAGAAACAATTAGACGAATTGTTGGAAAAAGGATTCATACAGCCAAGTTCATCACCATGGGGAGCGCCGATACCGTTTGTTAAAAAGAAGGACGGATCAATGCGTATGTGCATTGACTACCGTGAATTAAACAAGGTCACGATTAAGAACCGGTACCCATTACCAAGAATCGATGATCTGTTTGATCAACTACAAGGAGCTCGATTTTTCTCTAAAATCGATTTAAGATCGGGATATCATCAATTAAAAGTACAGGAAGAGGACATTCCTAAAACCGCATTCAGAACAAGGTATGGACATTATGAATTTACTGTCATGCCATTTGGTTTAACCAATGCCCCAGCTGCATTTATGGACATGATGAACCGAATATGTAAGCCATATTTGGATAAATTCATGATTGTTTTTATAGATGATATTCTCATTTACTCTAAGAATAAGGAGGATCATGCAAAGCATTTGCACGCACTTTTAAGTCTATTAAGAAAAGAAAAGCTTTATGCTAAATTTTCAAAATGCGAGTTTTGGTTAGAACAGGAACAATTTCTTGGACACCTGGTCAATCATGAAGGAATTCATGTAGATCCAACAAAGATCGAGGCAATTACTAAATGGAAAACCCCTGAGTCACCAACCGAGGTTAAAAGTTTCTTAGGATTGGCCGGTTATTATAGAAGATTTATTCAATATTTTTCTAGAATAGTCATTCCTTTAACTAAGCTAACCTGTAAATCTATTAAGTTTGAATGGGGATTAAAACAAGAATAAGCATTTAGAATCCTTAAGCAAAGATTAACTAATACACCCATATTAGTGTTACCAGAAGGAACTGAAGATTTTGTAATCTATTGTGACGCTTCCAAATTAGGTTATGGATGTGTATTGATGCAATGACAAAAGGTTATAGCTTATGCATCTAGACAACTTAAGAATCATGAAGAGAATTATTCAACCCATGATTTAGAATTAGGAGCTATAATTTTTGCTCTTAAGATTTGGAGACATTACCTTTATGGTAGTAAGTTTACCATATTCACTGATCATAAAAGTTTAAGGTATATTTTCAAGCAAAAAGAGTTGAATATGAGACAAAGACGCTGGATGGAGATGCTCAGTGATTATGATTGTGATATCCAGTATTATGAAGGAAAAGCAAATGTAGTGGCAGATGCTTTAAGTCGAAAGTATCATGAAAAGCCAAAAAGGGTACGTTCTCTCAAATTAAATCTACAAGTAGATTTAAATGATCAAATAAGAGAAGCACAAGAATCAGTAATCCAGGATGATACTGAAAAATTAAAAGGTATGCTAAAAGAATTAGAACAAGGAACCGATGGAATTTGGAGATTCCATGAAAAGAGAATGTGGATACCTAAATTAGGAAACCTATGTCATCGTATATTAGAAGAAGCCCATAAATCTAAGTATACGATGCATCCAGGAAATGACAAGATGTATCAAGATTTAAGAAAGAATTTCTGGTGGATAGGAATGAAAAAGGACATAGCAGCCTATGTTTCTAAATGTTTAACCTGTTCACAAGTTAAAGCTCAACACCAGAAACCCTCAGGATTGCTACAACAGTTAGAAATGGCAGTGTGGAAATGGGAATTGATAACAATGGATTTTGTTACTAAATTACCCAAAACAAAGAAAGGAAATGATACAATCTGGGTGATTGTAGATAGACTAACCAAGTCAGCTCATTTCTTACCAATGAAGGAAACTTTCAGAATGGAACAGTTAGCCAAGTTATATGTAAATGAAATTGTTTCTTTACATGGAATTCCTTTATCAATTGTTTCTGATAGGGATAGTCGATTTACCTCTCATTTTTGGTCAAGTTTCCAAAAGGCAATGGGAACCAAGTTAAAGTTGAGCACAGCTTATCATCCTCAAACGGATGGACAAAGCGAAAGAACAATTCAGACAATGGAGGACATGCTTAGAGCCTGTGTAATTGATTTCGGAGGTAATTGGGACAATCACTTACCGTTAATAAAATTTTCTTATAATAATAGTTATCACACAAGTATCAATGCTGCACCATTCGAAGCACTTTATGGACGAAAATGCCGAACCCCAGTCTGTTGGGCAGAAATTGGGGAATAGCAACTATCTGGACCCGAGATAGTGCAAGAAACAACTGACAAGATTATTCAAGTCAAAGAACGACTAAAAGCAGCATGTGACTGACAGATAAGCTATGCTGGTAACCGACGCAAGCCATTGGAATTTCAAACAGGAGATAAAGTATTGTTAAAAGTCTCTCCTTGGAAAGGAATAGTAAGATTCATCAAACGAGGAAAGCTAAGTCCCAGGTATATTGGACCTTTTGAGATTATTAGGAGAATAGGACATGTAGCCTATCAGCTACAACTGCCAGAGGAAATGGTAGGAATACATGTTGTGTTTCATGTATCTAATCTCAAGAAATGCTTAGCTGATGAATCACTGATAGTACCTCTTAAGGATATAGAGGTAAATGAACAACTCAAGTTTATAGAAAGACCTCTACAGATTGAAGACAGGTGTCACACCCCGACCACGTAGAACATACAAAACGTGGCGGAAACATCGGGGAGTGTTGTAACAGAATTAATGTTTCACAACCATGGAAATTAAAGTTTCGTTTTATTGATTAAAAGTGTTACAATGTCTAAACAAACATGGAAATACAACATAATTAACTAGTCTGCATCTTTTATTGTCACTAAAGCCCAAGTCTGCCTATATGTATCTTGATCATCTTATGCAACAGTTCCTGAAAAACACATGTGAAAATAGGTACGTCAGCATAAAAATGCCGGTGAGATACATAGGTTTTGTGAAAATAGGTTTCATGACTTATGTTTGAGAAAATGTTTAGTCATGAACCTTGTTATTTGCTTTGTTTTGTAAATCATTTGAAAATCGATAAGATCAGATGATATGTATAAATAATGTATGGTTAAATGAATAACCATGTAAAATGAGTTTGTATTAGATAAGTTGTTTGTAAATCAATGTCTTGTGAAAAATATGTTATTTGTATAAAATGTTCTATGTCTCAAACTGAAATGATTCAAATAACGTTACGACATGTAATACCATACAAACACTTATATATAGGAAGTACCAGCGGCGTATCCACCATGCTTGTATCATATTACATACGCATCGTTACTTAATCACTTAATCAAACCAAACCAAACAATGTAAAATGTTCATGTCAAGATGTAAATCATGTCAAAATGTCTATGTCAAATATCCATGTCAAATGTCTATGTCAAATATCCATGTCAAATGTCTATGTCAAATATCCATGTCAAATGTCTATGTCAAATATGTCATGTATGGCAAGTGAAAGGTCTCAACTGAACTATATGCACAAAAACAAAGTATTGAAGTAAAACTTGGTTTAAATCAAAGTTATGTTTTGTGGGAAAATGCATGATCAAATGTCAATCATGTTAAAATGTCTATGCCGAAATGTCTATGTCAAATCAATTGTCAAATGTATTGGGTAATATGTCAAAGTGTTCATATACTGGATGAGCATATGCAACAAAATGTAATGTAAAACAATGTACTAAGTATGCACACAATGGACATACATAGCATAAAATGTAATGAAATCATGTACTATAATGTACTAACGAACATAGCAGGTATATGATGTGAAAACAGGAAAGCATGAAAGTAACAAGTAGGCACATGTGTTCCACCCCAAAACAGTTTGGAAAAACAGTAAAAGAGGGGTCTATGTACTCACTTGAGAATGCTCAGTAGTCCTTGAGTGACAACCAAACAATGCTAGAGATCACGGAAATCAAACGGCACCTAATATAGGTAACTATGTTAATTAACCGGACCTAAGTCGGAAGATTGGGTAGCATTAGGGTTTGTAAACCAAATGAGTGTAGGAACTCATGTGATATGGTTTAACAAAACCTACATGCTAAATGAAACTTGACCTAAGTCTTATCGACCCATTACGATCCGTTTAGGTAGCTTATGCTACTTTAACGCATCGTGCGCGTAAAACGCGTTTGGAACGCCTAACCAGCACTATGACAAGTGTTATATGCCTAAACATGTTACATAATCAGTTATGTGGCAAAAGTTTAGGTTACATATGCTAAATTACCAATTATGCATGAAAAGGGTATTCTGGTAATTTACCTAAGGCATATAAACTACCTATCATACAACTACTTAAACGATGTGACCATAGGGTATAACCTCGGAAGGTTATTCCCTACCTACTATGGTCACCTAATGTATTTGGTCGGATCCTAATGATCGACCAAATGGGTCGAGTTCGAAGGTATAGGCGATTTATTAGATCGCCTACCCTACGACTCTAGACAACGTGGTAATCAGTGGGCATAGTCCCAAAGGACTATGACCAACGTGATTACACTCACGTTGCGAAGTTCAAACGAACTTCGCATTGACCATTACTGGTCAACGCTGAAAGTCAAACAAAGTTTGACTTTCTGACTCGAAAAGCAGTAAAAATAAGGAAAAGAACGAAAGAATACTAACCCAGGGTCCCCGAATGCTAAACTCAATTCGAAAATCTCAGGTATGAAACAAATGTTTCAACTTAGAGTTTCTCAAAGTGAATTTCTAGTGATTTTGAACAAAGGGGGGTGGGGTATTTATAGTATTCGGTCCACCGTTGAGATCGTTTCTTGGAAAAGGGGAAACGATCATGGCCGTACACTTGTCCAAATGTTATGGTGGCTAAATCTTGATCTTATCTTGCTGATTAGGCAAGTTTAAAACATGTGGATGGGGTTTAATCAGCTGCAAGTTGCAAAAACAAACATTGAATCTGGTCTGAAGGTGCCATGCGGCCCGCTTTAGATTCATGCAAACACAATGCGGGCCGCTTGGGCCCTCTGATCTGCACATATGTTTGAAAAATGACAGTTTCAGTCCCTGCACGTGTTTAAGGCCATTTCCGACACTTCTAAGGCCCGTAAAGCCAACTTTAAGGCCCTAAAATGTTGCCTAAACATTGTGGACATGAAACATGCTCAAAAATATGTCTGATATCAGTTCGTTTGGTCGTACGAACGCGATGTTCGCTTAATTACGACGGAATGCGCATAAGCGCGAAAAACGATCCAAATGACGAAACGAATGGATTTTTCTTAAGGCGAACACTAAAATATAATGTAGTCATGCTTACATAAATTTTTGGATGTCCGGATGTATTCAGAACGTAAGTTATGCGCGAAAATGCAAACTTGTGCACTTTTTGACACTTTTAGTCCCTGAATGACACAAAAGTTTATTTTAGCACACCGAACCCCTCAAAGCCTATTTCTAAGCTATGTAAAGGATATTTAAGGTGTGTTTAACTTATGGTTATGTTCCGGAATGTTCGTTACAGTTCAAATTGACATACTTTCGCAGTTTGTCAACTTTAGTCCCTGTAAGCGATTAAACTTTGATTTCACCATACCAAACCTTCCAAAACTTATATCTAAGTTATGTAAAGGTTATTTAAGGTATGTTAAGCCTATTTCACTATTCCAGAGTGTTCGTTGGATTAAACTGGTTATATTTACGCATCAGAGCGTGTATAACCTTCCAGAAAGCGATTTAGAGCTTGAAATCGAACAAGAGTTGATATGTGCAAAAGATACACATATTTATACAAGTCCAAATTATGAAATACAATATTTCATTGGCTTGGTATTTGTTTGATGGCCGTGGAGACACAGGTGTTACAACAGGAAAGTCAAGAACCTCAAGCATAAGAGACTAGTTTTGGTCAAAGTGAAGTGGGACTCCAAAAGAGGACCTGAGTACACATGGGAACTCGAATCTAAAATGCAAAGAAAATATCCGCACTTATTCCAGTAGATCTCGAGGACGAGCTCTAAAACAAGGTGGGGAGGATGTTACAAACCCTCAGTAAAAACCGACACTTTCAAATATTTCCGACACCCTATTATATTTTAAATTGTTCCAATATGTCTTTAAAATACACCCCATACGCGAAAACGGGCCTCAAATATATTAAATAGTATTAAAAATAAATAAAAATCTGAAACATAAGTTGAGGCGGGCCGCGTAGACCCACCCCAAGCCTTTACGCGGGCGGTATCAGGGTTGAAACCTGATATCGTTAATTTCTTAAGTTAAGGCGTGCCGCGTAAGCTCACCTTAACACTTACGCGGGCCGCGAGAGATCAACAACGCGGAGACACCAGAGGCCGACACGTGTCGACATCGTGGCGAGTTTAGGCGATGACCCAGATCACCTAAACCCTACCCGGGCTAGTACGCGGGCCGCGTAAGCCCCGCTTATCTTTTACGCGGGCCGCGTGAAAGTCCAGTTCAGCAACTATATAAGCAGGCCATAGGGTTTCAATTGAAATTCTTACACAAACGTTTCTGTATCTCAAATTCTGAAATATTAGGCATAGAAAGCTGGTATTATACCCCTAATTAGCAAGGTTCTGCTCCGTTGTAAGTATTATAACCCCAGTTTCGTAATAGATACGCTGCCCGATTGATTTAGGGTTCCGTAACAACTATTGTGGTTCTGCCCGACGTAGTTGTTGGAATGCCGTCTCGGGGAGGGTATCATTAATATTTTCAAAGGGTTATGATACTAACCAATGTACAATTGTATAAATTATAGATTATATCCAGGAAACCCTTACGTGAAGTCTAAGATAGCAATGTGAGTTTATCCTCTTTTTGTTAACCTTTTTGTAACGTTTTACAAAACCTTAATTGTTTTACAATGTGATTAAGCGGTGATTGAGTCTTTGTAGTTCTTCAATTACTGCCGGTATGTTGGGGTTTTGTATACAAAATTTACTACCGTGAGTAGTAAGTCAGGGATGACAGTATGTTACCATTGGACAACGAGTTAGCCAATGTGTAATATGACCCACAAGTCAGGATTGACAGTACTGAATGAGTAATTGTGTAGAAATAAACAATGTGATCGCTCTCAATACTGTTTTAATTGATAAAATGTTCTTAATTAAACTGGGATTCACTCACCAGTATTTCCCACTGACAAATGTTTTTAAAACGCGTTTCAGGTAACACAATGTGACAGCCAATTAGTAAAAAGCCAGCTGGAGAGCACTGAAGGCTTGGGAAAAATGTGGCTATAAAAGTTACCTAAAAGACGATGTTTTAAATTCAATAAAATAGGGTTTATCCCTATAAACGTATTGTAATAAGAAACTTGGGTTTTGCCCATGTGATTATTAATATTAAATATGGTGGTTTTACTCTGATAAACATTTCCTAACTACGGTCCTGATGTAATTTCCGTTGCCAAATTAACAAGCTGATACCACCGAAATTCTGAGTTCGCTTCCGCCCGTTCCCGGGACAGATAAGGGATCGGGGGTTGCGACAACTACACCTAATCAACGTGGTAATCAGTAGGTATAGTCATACGGGACTATAACCATCGTGATTACGCTCACGTTGCGAAGTTCAAACGAACTTCGTGTTGACCATTGACCGGTCAAAGCAGAAAGTCAAACACTATTTGAATTTCGTGCTTAAAAACGCATAAAAGCATTAAAGAATACTTACAAAAGGTCCAAGCTAGGAAGAACTTGATCTAAGATACTCAGGTATGAAGCAAAAGCTTCAACTTAGAGCATAAACTCATATCAAGTGTGAAGAAAAGAATGAGAGCTTGTGGGTATTTTTAGATTTCGGACCACCGTTAGGATCGTTCCTCGATAAATGAGCTTCAATCTTGGCCCTCCATGTGTACCCACTGATTTGGAATACTATGGGTGTCCAAAACCAGCTCATGGTATTGAGAATTTTGCATAAATAACCCCTGAAATTCGATCCAGTTGCTGAATCAAACAATCTGCCCAGATCAGTCTCTGGCGTCCCGCGAGAGGCCTGTCGCGCCCCGCCAGAGACCAAAATGGCAGAATGTCAGAAATGGTCCCTGCATGCAATAAACTCAGTTTTTGACACGTTGAAGCCCCGTTAACCCCATTTCAAGGCTCTAAAATGAAGTTAAAGTATAGGGAACTTAAAATATGCTCAAAAATATCTCGGATGTCGGTTCGTTTGGTCGTACGGTTGCGTTGTTCGGTTAATTACGACGAAACACGAACGCACGCGAATAACGATCCAAATTACGCGACGAATGGAATTTTATCATGCCAATCATTAATATAAAATATTTTAATGATTACATAAATTTTTGGATGTCCGGATATATTCAGAACGTAAGATATGCGCGAAAATGCAAACTTATGCACTTTTTGACGCTTTTAGTCCCCGTTGATCACATAAGTTTATTTTTGCGCACCAAACACCTCAAAGCCTATTTCTAAGCTATGTAAAGGATAGTTAGGGCATGTTTAACTTATGATCAAGTTCCGGAAGGTTCGATACCATACAAATCAGCAGACTTTTGCAGTTTGACGCAATTAGTCCCTACGATCGAATAAACTTGATTTCGACACACCAAACCCTCCAAAACTTATTTCTAAGTTATGTAAAGGTTATTTAAGGTATGTTAATCCCATGTCACTGTTCCAGAGTGTTTGTCGCATTAAACTGATTACGTTTACGCATCAGTTCGCGTATAACTTTATAGAAAGCGATTTAGAGCTCAAAATCGAACAAGAATTGATATGTGCAAATGATACACATATTTATACAAATCCCAAGTATGAAACACAATATTTCATTGATTTGGTATTTGTTCGATGGTCGCAGAGGCACAGATGTCACACATAAGCACAATGTACAAACAATATTGCATAGCAATGTTGCTAATTATAGGATACATAAATATAAATTGTGTTAAAATTAGGTCAAACTCATAAAAAATGATAAATATAAAAAATTCATTAAAAATATCATAGAAAAAATACATAAACATAAGAGGGGAGGTCCCCGATCAGATAAAAATGTATTTTTTTTTAGCTAAAATGTTAATGTTAAATCTAGTACTAATAAAAAAGTCCCCTTCACATGGCATTCTCTCATAAGATTTTATCAAAATGTCATGTGGCAATTTATTATACTACATCAACCAAAATAAATAATAATAATAATAACTAAATTAATATAAAGATCATTCTCCATTGTAATAAATATTTTTTTATGCATCATGTCACTCAAAAGAAATTGATATACCATGATGCTTGAGTTACTAAATTATACTATATGATATATACCTAAAAATATAAGAATTACTTTATCTCTTGAATATACCGATTTTACATATTAAAGATTAAGATTATCTTCACATCTATGACATACGATAAAGGGTCACTATATTTTTTTAATATGTCTGTATTTAATATGAATATCCTTTAAAATCGAAAGCCTTTTAATTGTAGGTTTATTATTATCTATAAAAAAAACTATTATCATTTTATTATTATTATTATTAGTATCCCCGATTTAATTATTTTTGCATTATTATATTTACTTTATTTGATAATATAACACGTCATTAAGATTAACCACATATATAGATTAACCACATATTTTTCTAAAACCAAATGATTTTGAATATTAATTATTGGTAAAGATGATAAAGTAACAAATCTACTAATAAAAAAGTCCTCTTAATGTCACATGTCACTCTAATTTAACTTTTAATAAACATCAAATCTTATTTAACGTTTAATACAAGATTCCAATTATTGTCACAGGTCAATCTCTCCTTCAACTTTACAATTTAAACTTACATTTTATTTAAAAATATTTTTTTAATCCTTGTCCTTACTAATATAATAAATTTAATTTAAATATGTTAATAACCATATTAGGATGCACTGTTTAATTAATTTTATAGATAAATACAATGTATTTTTATTAAATATTATTGTAACATAAAAAAGTACAATAATTAGATCTTATTTACTAAACCATCATTATTTTAATACTAATCGGAAACACGCAATAATTAGATTATACTATTATTACACATTTTAACTATGATCAGAATTATATAGAATTATGATTTACAAATTTGTTTTATTTTACGTGTGTAATACACGGGTTTGTAAATCTTATAAATTAAAATATTATTCAATCTAAGTTTTTTTTATATTTTATATTTAATTCGTGTAATACACGGGTTTATAAACTAGTATATAAATAAAAAGAAATAGATGCAAACTAACTTTATATTAAAAACGAAAAGGAAATTAAATAGAAGGAACATGAAGAACACATGACCCTTGCCTTGTCTTCTCCTATTTCGCCTTTGATAATAAATATTAAAAAAGAAATCGTGTTCTTCACACCGTTAATCCATCGACTATAAAGTTTTCCTACACCTTTTACAAAAGCCTCATTTAATTATAACATTAAAAAAGGTTAAATAAGAAAAGGTACAATATGTTATCAAGGATTTTAAAGGGAAATGACAAGGATACATACTGATCAACTAGAATTAACATTGTAAGGGTGTAAGGGGCACTCCTCTAAGACCACCCGTAGTGAGGCGGTATTTTTAAAAAAAAATTGAAAAAAAACGCCCCAAAACGCCTTCCCCCCATTACAACCGGCGTTGTCCGGCGTTTTTTTTGAAAAAAAATGTTGCTGGCGTTTTATTTAAAACGCTGAAATTGCATAGGGGGGCGAAAATGGACCGTTGCCAACGGTCAAATGTGTTTATTTTTTTTTAATTCAAAAATTTACCCACTATATATATATATCACCCACTTTCTCCTATTTTTTATAAAAAAAACTCTTACTTTCTCTCCTACTTCTTTTATATTTTATACAATCATGCATCCATTCCGACCCCCTTTTGGTGTCCCCGCAAGACCCATGAACCCGAACACAACCCAACCGCAACACCCGTATAACCTTCAAGACATGGACCCGAGCTTTTTAACGTACGCGGCTTACTTGAGTGGCGCCACTCCGTTCGTGCCTCCCACCTTCGACTATGGTCAAGCCGGCGGGTCGCAACCGTCACAACAACAAGCCGAATCCGAACCCGACTGGAACTCCATACTCCTCCTTCTCGTGCAACCGTCGTCTATTGTGACAATGTTAGTGCAATTTATCTGACCGGGAACCCCGTTCAACATCAACGCACAAAGCACATAGAAATGGACATTCATTTTGTCCGAGAAAAGGTCGCTAAAGGTTTGGTTCGGGTGCTTCATGTTCCGTCTCGGTACCAAATTGCGGACATTTTTACAAAAGGATTGCCCAAGATACTCTTTGATGATTTTCGATCCAGCCTCACCGTTCGTCCTCCTCCCGCTTCAACTCCGGGGGTGTATTAGAATCAATCAAGATCTGCGAATTCTTTGTAATATTTATGTTGGTGCATACATCTGTCGACTTCGTCTTATATCGAGTCTTGGTTTCGTTGCGGATCTGATCAAGCATGATGTCATCATATTCAATGATGACATCATAAAGATGACATCATCATATGCAACAGTACACTAAATTGAATGCACACAAGAGACAAAAGTTAATTTCGTATGAAATGGTGTGATGTAATTTCGTTTGTAATCATGGGGTAATTTCGTTTGAGATGTCATGATGTGTTTCAAACGAAATTAAGTAGCCTATATATAGGCTTGTGGGCTTTTCATTTGTAACGGAATTAGATCGTGATACCGAGGTGCTGCCGGTTTGTCTACTGATTGTAAACAGTGTTATATCAATATACAAGGCTTTTAAAGTGTGAATCAAGTTGTTTCTATGTCTATACGTCTGTTTCCGCCTTTCGTATAGATAAGAACTCTTTTGAACGACTCGTTTGGGTCACGATTCGATCCTACAAGTGGTATCAGAGCTCAGGAGGAGGAGTTCTGCAGTTTTCAGCTTGATTTCATTTCATTTTCTTACTTCTACACCTTCTTTTCTCATTTAAACTAGTTGTGACGGTTAAAATGGCCTGATTTTCACACATCATAAGCAAAACAGTGTTTTAACAAAGCCTTGAGAGAATTGGACCATAATTCAATCAAAAACTGATAAAATTTGTAATTCCGTATGAAAATGTGTTCGAACATGGTGACATGAGCATGATTTCGCTTGAAAATATTCTTTAATTCCGTACGGAATTACTGTGTTTTGCTAATTCCGTTTGAAAAAACACCTAATTCCGTGTGATAGTGCATATTCCGTTTGAAGATTCCGCGTGATTGTAGTAATTCCGCGTGAAATTGTTATCTCGTTTGAAAGTGTCTTAGCAGTGCACGTGATCAGTATGAACGGCCCAATAGATTAATCTTGTGAACCACAATTGTCATTCATGTAACAAAGTGGTTATCAGTTCACGTGATTAATATTCATCGGTTCAATTAAAATCAATCATTAAAGTGTTTGTCGGCTGCATGTGATCTGATTCAATTTACTTGGCCACTATGATTCATAATCAGTCCATGTGATATTGTTGTTCAATTAAAAGAGGTCCAATCAGAATTAAATAGATATATATAGTTGTCGGCATTTTTAATAAAGAATCAAGTTGATCTAATCACTAATTGAACGGCCCAATTAAGTTGATTTAGATTTTGTACATCACGTGAATATGTGATTTGTGTCAGCCCATTTCATTTGAACGGCCCAAGGTTTGCATGTGATCTGATCATTTAGTTTGGAGGTCCAATCAAAGTTGTTTAGATTGTAAACCCATCATTACATGTAATCATCTTTGTCTAAGATGTTGAGTGGTCCAAGTAATGCATGTGATAATATTATCCATTGATAAATCGGCCCAATCATAGTCTTTTATCACTTATTATTGTCGGTTTAAGTGGATTATTTGGCCCAATCAGATTTCATGCACACTTAAAATTGTCGGCTAATTGCATTTAATAATATCAGTTTGCATGTGATAAAGGTGATCGGCCCAATAGTTTTTTTTAAAGGTTTATGTCCACTAATTCAGCGGCCCAATACGATTAAAGAGGTATTTGGTTTTTGTCGGGTCTTGACTGGAGGTTAGACGTGATTGATTCATCAATTTTTGTCAGCCCATGTGATCATTAATTTGATCATTCATTCAAGGATTGCAGTCCAAGATTTTTCTGGTTAAGGAGTTGTTTTGTGCGAGAAGCCCAATTCATTCAGTGATTTCACTTGAACAACATTGAAACGAGTTCGTGAATCTTTGACACGAGTCTTAGATTGATTTCATAAACACACACTTTCACATATTCAGTTCGTTTAAACTGATCATTTGTTTTTGTATCTCCAGGTGATTCTAGGTGATTACAGATATTTCACGAGGAGAACCAGTTCGCATCAAATCAGTTCGTTTCAAACTCAGCTTGCTTGAAAAATCAGTTATTGTGAACAATTTTTCAAAACATGGAAGAGGTGTTGTTGAAGAAGTCATTTGACATGTTTGTAGCTTTTGACCATGAAACAACAAAGATGACCATTGATAGATATTGTCATTTAGTCTTGGAAATGGGAAGATTGGACATTAAGAAAGATGATGATGAATGGGTTGATAAACTTGCCGATGCATTACCACAGCAAAAATGGGGAACTTATCTGTTGATTGTAAAACATATGAGAAAAACTGAAAATATGAATCTGGCACAGTTTATTCAGAAAATTGAAGAACATGAGTTGGAAGCAAAAGTAGAAACTGAGAAAGCAGAAGTTGAAGAAAGTTCAACAAAGGAAACTGAGGGACAGAAAGCTGAAATAGAATCTGAAGGACCAGTGGTTGAAAAGATTGTAGAGAAAATTGTTGAAGTAGAAAAGATCGTAGAAGTTGAAAAATTTGTTGAAGTTGAGAAACTCGTTGAAGTTGAGAAGATTGTCGAGGTCAATAAACCTTGTAAAAAATGTTCAGAATCTTGCAAAAACTGTGATGAGAAGGTTAAGAAGATTGCTGAATTGGAAAAGATAAAAGAAAATTTGTTGTCTGATGTGAAGTATGTGAAAGAGTCATACGATGTTTTGAATAAGACGGTTGATGGTTTGAACAAAACAAATCGAGAAGTTGATGCAACTATGACAATGATGAGTTCAACATTAATGACAAAACAGAAGGTCATCAATGAGTATATTGAAGATTGTGCTAAGCTGAAGCAGGATTTAGAGCTTGAAAAGATTGAGAGTGAAAGGATTAAACGTTTGTTGTTGAGTTATACTACTTGTGATTATTTGATTGATCGTGTTTATCCTACTGTTGCAGGTCTTGAAGCATTTCAAGATAAAGAAACTGAAGAGGATACTGGTAAGAAACCAAGTGTCAAATATAACAAGTGTCCGCCTCCAATCTATGAGAGTTATTCCCCCAGGAATCCTAACGAGGAGCGTCTAAAAAAGGCGGTCAACATCAAGTTAAAGTCTGAAATCATTGATGAATTACCAGACAATATTGATGTCACATTCACAACGTCTGACACTGATCATGAGTCTGAGTTGTTAAAGAAAGTGGTCGATCAGGTGTTGGATATGGATGAAGAGTCAAAACCGGAGTCTAAATCTGAAAGTCCGGGTTCGTCAGAAAAGAGTCCGAGTTCACCGGTTAAAAGGGTTTACAATAAAGAGTTCAAGTTATCAATGTCACACCCCTTTCTGCGGCGGAAGCACGAGGTGTGATCATGAAAGGTTCTCATTGCATACGAAGAGTAAACATGCTACATGCTCATAAAATAACATCAAATACCATGATTTGAAAAACATAAGTTTAGCGTTTACATCGCTAGACAGCTTAAAACATTGTCTTAAAAGTTTACAACTTTATTTAAAGTTAAACACAAGCGACATCCACGAGCATAAGCAAGACCGCGCGCACATCCATCCTAGTTACCTGAAATACATGTGAGTTTTTGGAAAAAACGTCAACATAATGTTGGTGTGAATTCATGCAGTTTTGTATTTCACGTTTGTATACTTTGTATAAAAACATAGTTGTGAATAAATCAAGTTTTTCTTGAGTACTCCACGTACTTCAAGTTATATTTCAATCTTCTTGAGTACCCCACGTACTTCAAGTTATATATCAATTTTCTTGAGTACCCCACGTACTTCAAGTTATATATCAATTTTAGTATGGTATGAATTTTATATAAATACAGTATTTATGTAAATATCAGGATTGTTAATGGGTTGCAAAGCCATTAACATGTGACACGACATAGGAAGTCACCAAACCTAAGGCATTTAATTGGTATATTCTGAGACACAAAAGCACTACTCGATTCTCGCCCTCACCGAGAGTGTGGCTGCCAGGCACCCGTTAGATCTAACCTTTTGTTCTGCGGTCTAAGTATGTACACGATTAATGGTGCTTCTGTACCCTATTCGTGACACTATTTCTCATAACGCATCCTACTTGGTTCTCGTCCTCACCAAGCGCGTTTCTTGTTATCATTTCTCATAACGCATCCAACTTGGTTCTCGTCCTCACCAAGCGCGTTTCTTTTTATCATTTCTTATAACGCATCCAACTTGGTTCTCGTCCTCACCAAGTGCGTTTCTTATTATCTTATATTTTGTCACACTTGGTTCTCGTTCTCACCAAGTGTACTTCTTGTATTTATATCATACCATTTATAAATATTGTACTTTTGTACATGTATTTCACCCCCGAAGTTATAAAAACTGAAAACAGTTAAAGAGAAAAGGGGGAGCATGAACTCACAACTTTGCGTTCCTTGCGTCGTAAACTTCACCGGATTTGCTTAATTAACGTCGTAACCTATACGCGTTTTCTTAACGTTAGTCACTAGACTTGCGTCGCACAAGTACAGTCACTCTCTTTTGTATATATTCTTGTGTTAAAAATATTCTATATTTTTAACTACGTATCTTACTTATATTATTTTCTCAAAAATAAATATAAGCTTTTTGTATTTTGCACATTGCACCCGAATTATGTATCTTGTATGTTGTATGCGTATTTTTATATTTATACTCCTCATGAGTATTTAGTGTATTTTTAAGTCTTAATACACTAGCACGTATAACACATACTATATACACTTAACACACAAGTTGGTGATCAAATAATATATATTTTTCTCTCAAAAATATACATACTTATATCCATTTATTCTTGAAGAAATCCTCATTTCTTATCACCAAAAATTAGGGAAACCTTGGTAATACTCTTAAATACATTTTTAGGGAATAAGTTTCTCAAAAACTTATATTTTTCTAAGTGTCAAAATTTATGAAAATTTTGACAGAGTTTCCCCTAAAAATGGAGGTTTCCCATGTTTTCAAAACATGTGTTTATTTTCTTTTAAATTGTCAACAATCATCAACAACAATTATCAACAATAATCACTAATTCCTCCATTTCATGAACTTGAATATTTACAAAAATGTGTAGTAACTTACTAGCACATTTAGTAAGTCTTGTTATCTTTAAAAATAAGTTTAATTTCTTAAAAACTTTATTTTTAAAGAATATGAAGTTTCACAACTTCTAGTCAAGATTCACAAAAATATTTCTTGGTTGAACTTCCTTGTTACACAAGTGTTTACACACTTGTTTATTTACTAAAAATATTTTTAGTTCACGTAAGATCCGAGTTTTAAACAAGACTAATATTTTTGCTTGGTTCTTCCGAAAAACCACTTGTAGATCTTTAGATCTACTAGTTCAGAACTTCATTTCATAAGAAAAATTGTTTTTACACAAGTTCATGTTTAGTGTGTAGTAGTGTTTCATCATTTAACCCCTCTTCACACTTTAACAAACTCTATGCCATGATTCTTGAACATGACAATCCGGGTTAGATGATGATCCGAGCTACCACAACATAGATCGGCACTAAATAGTTATACAAAACAAGTCTTACAAGATTTACACAACTCTTTAGCTTTTATCCAACAAGTTTAACATTTTACAAGACTTTTAGTTGGTGATCTTTAGTGTTCATGATTTTTAGCCATTAAATCATCTATTAACCATCATAAACAAGAACAAGATGGTGTTTTAGAGTACTTACTACTAGCACAAGGCTAGGGAAGTTCAAGAGGGTAAATGAAGTGGATAAAAGCAAATGGTGAAGGTCCTTCAAGATCCGTTTGCACCGAGCTTCGTTAGTGACCTTCTTACACCCTTGTATATGCTTGGAATGCTTGTATGATGATTGATAATGGTGATGGTGTGGTGGTGGCTTGAGGCCGTAGCCAAGGGAGAGAAAGAGGAGGTGTTTGTGTGTGTTGAAGTGTTGGAAGGAATGAGGGTTATGATCTTTAGGTTGGTTCTTATAACCATGTTAATGTGTTGTCCAAGAGTCCATATGTTTCCTATAGTACCTCCAAATCTCATCAAATCCCATGAATGATCATGGAAGAGATCTTGTAAGATTTAGAAAAATCTTGTGTTGTGGGGGCCCCTAATGACCGTGAAAGACATGGGGGGGGGGGGGGGTTAAGTGTAATTTCCAATTCCTAATTACAAGTACTAGTTAAGTGTGTTATGAAATATGTAGCGTGTTAGGGTGTTCGGGGACCCTAACTAGTTTAGCAAAATAAAAACAATGCTTCTAGCATTATTTTGGTGTTCCGGGTATTGTCCGGTTGTTCGGTTAGATACCGATTCGTTAAAGTGCTAAATTACACTTTTTAGTGTCTTTTAAGTACCCTTCTTGTACCCTTTCAATTCCCAACACTTAGGAAAATATTCTGGATAATAAAACGACATTTCTGCATAATATTCATATGTCCAAATGCTGAATTATTGCTGAATTATATAAATTATGCACTTAAAGTGCGTTTCGGGTGCTTTTTAGTGCTTATTTTTGCTTTCGCAATGTCTACAAATTAAACCCTTACATGTACTCTTGGGTTTTAATGTACTTTTGTCGTTGGACCTACACCTAGGCCTCAATTATAATTTCTGACTGCTTTCTGCAGTTCTGTTGACACAGTGTGTCTTACCGGTGAGTTTACTATTATTTTTTGACGCAACGCTCTCGTTTATGCATAAAGCAATATTTTGTAGTATACAACGTGCATGAATTCACTTGTTTAATCATATGTTCAGACATTGCTGACAATTAAGCACATAATTGCAATCATTAAATAATGATTAAAGTGTACGGAAATTACCGGTTTGTGCCAGTTGTCACAGTCTCCCCCCGTTAAAAGAATTTCGTCCCGAAATTCAGGCTGAACTCACTCTCGCTGGAGTCTTCTTGAATAGGTGGGGATACTTTTTCTTGAACTGGTCTTCACGTTCCCATGTGTACTCGGGTCCGTGCTTAGAGCTCCAACGTACTTTGACAAGCTTCACACTGCTCCTCCTAGTCTTGTTGACTTTCCAGTCGGTAACCTCAACGGGTTGCTCTGTAAATCGGAGGGCTTCATCAATATGCACTTCATCCATCGGGATGATCACGTTTTCTTGTGTTGGACTCTTCTTCAGGTTGGATACATGAAACGTATCATGTACTCCATTAAGTTCTTCCGGTAACTCCAACTTGTATGCCACGGTACCAATTCTCTTCAAAATTCTGAATGGTCCGATGTATCGTGGATTCAGCTTTCCACGCTTTCCAAACCTGACTACGCCCTTCCATGGTGAGACTTTTAACAACACTTTGTCTCCCACCTTGAATTCTACTGATTTTCTATTCGGATCAGCGTAGCTCTTTTGTCATTCTCGAGCCGCCTTAATGCGCTCTCGGATCTGCGCAATCTTGTCGGTTGTCTCTTGTACAAGTTCAGGACCAACCATACGTTTATCTCCGGCATCTGCCCAACATAAGGGCGATCGGCATTTGCGGCCATACAGAGCTTCGAACGGCGCGGCTTTTATGCTCGTATGATAACTGTTATTGTAGGAAAACTCAACTAAAGGTAGATGAGTATCCCAGCTGCCGCCTAGATCCATGACACATGCGCGAAACATATCTTCTAACGTTTGTATAGTCCGTTCGCTCTGGCCGTCTGTTTGCGGATGGAATGCCGTGCTCAGATCTAGTTGAGATCCAAAGGCTTCCTGAAATGATTGCCAGATTCTTGAGACAAAGCGTCCATCTCTGTCTGAAATGATTGAGATTGGCACTCCATGACGTGCCACAATTTCTCTTAAATATATTTCAGCAAGCTTTCCAGTGCTGTCTTTTTCTCGGATCGGTAGGAAGTGCGCAGACTTTGTTAACCGATCAACTATTACCCATATCATATCGTGCCCTCTCGGGGTCCTGGGTAATTTCGTTATGAAGTCCATCGAGATTTGTTCCCACTTCCACACGGGAATCTCTGGTTGTTGTAGTAGGCCGGACGGCTTCTGATATTCGGCCTTAACCTTAGCACAGGTTAGGCATTTTCCAACATAGACAGCAACGTCGCTCTTAAGTCTCGGCCACCAGTAATACTCTTTCAAGTCTTGATACATTTTGTCCGATCCTGGATGGATCGAATATCTTGATTTGTGGGCTTCATTAAGGATGACTTCTCGTATGCCACCATAGAGTGGAACCCAAATACGCTTCTTGAAGTATAAGGCTCCCTCTTCGTTTGGCACCATGTATTTCAACATACCCCGTAGGTATTCAGCTTTACGGTTCTCTTCTTTAAGAGCTTCTTGTTGTGCATCTCGAATGCGTGCAGTGAGGTTCGTTCGAATGGTCATTTCTAACGCTCGAACCCTTAGGGTCTTAACCCTTTCTTTTCGGCTCAACGCGTCCGCTACAACGTTCGCCTTTCCAGGATGGTACTTAATCTCACAGTCATAATCGTTTAGCAGCTCGACCCAACGTCACTGGCGCATATTCAATTCCTTCTGATCAAATATGTGTTGTAAACTTTTGTGATCTGTGAAAATTGTACATTGAGTACCATATAAATAATGTCGCCAAATCTTCAAGGCGAATACCACTGCACCCAGCTCCAGGTCGTGAGTGGTATAATTTCTCTCGTGAACCTTCAGTTGTCTTGAAGCATAAGCGATGACTTTTTGGCGTTGCATGAGCACGCAACCCAAGCCTTGTCGTGAGGCGTCGCAGTATACCACGAAGTCTTCAGTGCCCTCGGGTAATGATAGTATCGGTGCATCGCAGAGCTTGTTCTTAAGTAGCTGAAAGGCTTCTTCTTGTTTGTGACCCCGGTCGTTTTTCCTGTCCTTCTGTGTAAGGGTCGTTAGCGGTTGAGCTATCTTTGAGAAATTCTCGATGAATCGTCGGTAATAGCCCGCTAAGCCCAAAAATTGTCGAACTTCAGTTGGGGTCTTGGGAGCTTCCCAATTCTTTATTGCTTCAATCTTGGACGGGTCTACATGAATGCCCTTCTCATTCACCACGTGACCAAGAAATTGTACTTCGCGAATCCAGAATTCGCATTTCGAGAACTTTGCATAAAGTTTCTCTTTCTTCAGTAGTTCCAGAATAGTTCTGAGATGTTGCTCATGTTCTTCTTTCGTTCGCGAGTAAATCAGGATATCATCGATAAATACAATCACGAATTTATCGAGATATGGTTTACATACGCGGTTCATCAGATCCATAAAGACCGCTGGTGCATTCGTCAGTCCAAATGGTATCACAAGAAATTCGTAGTGCCCATAGCGTGTTCTGAATGCAGTCTTTGGCATGCTTTCATCTTGGATTCTCAGCTGATGGTATCCAGATCGAAGGTCGATCTTGGAATAGTAGCTTGATCCTTGCAGTTGATCAAACAAGTCATCAATCCTCGGTAGCGGATACCGATTCTTGATCGTGAGCTTGTTCAGTTCCCTGTAATCGATACACATCCGCAGTGATCCATCCTTCTTCTTCACGAATAATACTGGAGCTCCCCAGGGCGAGAAGCTTGGCCTTATGAATCCTTTATCCAACAACTCCTGAAGTTGTGTAGATAATTCTTGCATTTCGGATGGTGCAAGTCGATAGGGAGCCTTGGCTACAGGAGCGGCTCCTGGAACCAAGTCTGTGTGGAATTCGACATGTCGTTGCGGAGGTAGTCCTGGCAGATCTTCAGGGAACACATCAGGAAATTCCTTCGCTACAGGAATGTCTTCAAGTTTCGGCTCCTCAGCCTTCTTGTCTATAACGTGTGCTAGGAAAGCGACACATCCTTTCCTTAAGCATTTCCGTGCCTTCATGCAACTGATGATTCGGAGAGGCGCGTCTCGTTTTTCTCCATGCACGATGAGAGTTTCATCATTCGCTAAAGGGATGCGAATGATTTTCTCATGACAAATAACTTCAGCTTTGTTCTTGGACAACCAGTCCATTCCGACTACTACATCGAAGTTACCCAATTGAATAGGTAAGAGATCGATGCTAAAATTTCGTTCACCAAGTTCTAGCGTGCAACCTCTAACACTTCGCCCGATTCAACGAGTTTGCCATTGGCTAGTTCTATGGAATAAGGAATTTCTAATCTACTAGATTCTATTCCGAGTATGCGTTTAAATTCCACAGACATGAAGCTATAATCGGCGCCAATGTCAAATAATACGGATGCAAAGTGATTGTTAATGAGAAACGTACCGGTGACCACGTTAGGGTTCTCCCGTGCGTCTCTTGCTCCAATCACAAATGCTCGAGCCGGAGCGTTGTTTCTCTCTGGGCAGTTCTTCATGAAATGATCATTGCTTCCACACTTGAAGCATCCTTGGTTCTGCCCTTTCCCGTTACCATTCTTGCTACCAGCACCGTTTCCATTTCGGTTCTTTCCTTTTCCCCAACAGTCTTCTGTTTGATGACCCAATTTACCACATTTGTCACACTTTGAGATGCGACAAGCCCCATCATGGTGATACTTACATTTTTGGCATCTAGGCATGGAACCTTGGTATGCTTTGGTTGCAAGGGTCTTCGCCTCCTGAGACGGGATAGCGTCACGCTTCTTGTTGTTGAAACCCTTATTGTTATGAGTTGCTTGGTTCAAACTCGTATGCTTTCTCTTTTTGTCACCGGACGACTCAGCATGCGTCTCGGTCTTCTCAGTGGGGTTCAACGATAGCTTCTTCATACGAACACAATCTTCAGTAAGGCTGACAGCCAGAGTTACAGCCTCGGTGATCGTTTGAGGTTTGGCCGTTGTCACCATGCCGCGAAACTCTGGGGCCAGTCCCCAAATGTAGCGTTCAACACGCTTAAACTCAGGAGTCACCATGTAGGGAAGCACTCTAGACAGGTCGTGGAACCTTCGAGTATAACTGCTAATATCCGCACCTTCCATGGTCAAGTGCCAGAACTCCGTTTCCAGACTTTGGAGTTCAGCACGAGAGCAATACTTCTCTCTTATTCTTTCCTTCAGTTCCTCCCAGGTTAGGCCATAAGCGGCATCATCACCCAAGGGTTGGGCCTGCAGGTTCCACCAAGTCAGAGCTTCATCGACGAACAATCCGGTAGCAAAAGTGACTTGCTGATCCGCGGTACACTTGCTCATGCGGATAGTAGCTTCAGTCTTCTCCGTCCAGCGCGTAAATGCTACTGCACCTCCTGTGCCGTCATAGTTCATCGGCTTGCAGTCGAGGAACTGCTCGAAAGTGCAGCCTTGAACTGCGTCGCCTCCAGATGAATCTCCATGCCCGCTACGTCTAGTGTTGGTTGGTCCTCCACCGTCTTGAGTACGGTTCACCTCTTACTGGGCGATAGCAGCGGAGATCCTTTCTTCCAGTAGAGCTTCCAACTCTTCGGCAATACTTGGCAGTGGGGGGGAGGAGGTTGGTCACGAGCGTTCACAGCTCTTCTGGGTGCCATGTTCTGACGAACGCAACCCAATAGGTTTAGGAATTTGTTTGATATCGTCACACTAGACAGTAGTATCATATATATTCACAGGTATATATACCACATAAGTGACATCAAACAATTATTACTCGAGTAGAGTACTTAGTAGGCTTGCACTGAGGGAATCTATACGTGACAAGACTTGCTGTGATTTTTGTGCACTGAATTCCATAATTATGTATGCATCCATAATTACGTAACTCCTTGCACAGTCCGCACAGTTCGTTTCATCCTCGTATTTCTTCCTTCAGATGGGCCATCGCTTTCAGGTAAAGTCACGTATACTTGTGACATTCTACTTCTAGTACATGCTAATTATCACACATAATTGCAAGTAATTTCTAGTCAACGACAAGTGCTACTCACGTGCACTCTAAGTCTCGTAGTGTCTTTTCTAGACTCATGTAGACAGTTTCAGGTAGTGGATGTCGCGGGACGTTTTATGCAATGAAAACTCTTTGAAAATTGTTTTCGTGAAAGGATCCTAGAGATTGTAGACTAGACTCGAGAAGGAATCCTGGTTCACTACAATCGCAGCTCTGATACCAATCTGTCACACCCCTTTCTGCGGCGGAAGCACGAGGTGTGATCATGAAAGGTTCTCATTGCATACGAAGAGTAAACATGCTACATGCTCGTAAAATAACATCAAATACCATGATTTGAAAAACATAAGTTTAGCGTTTACATCGCTAGACAGCTTAAAACATTGTCTTAAAAGTTTACAACTTTATTTAAAGTTAAACACAAGCGACATCCACGAGCATAAGCAAGACCGCGCGCACATCCATCCTAGTTACCTGAAATACATGTGAGTTTTTGGAAAAAACGTCAACATAATCTTGGTGTGAATTCATGCAGTTTTGTATTTCACGTTTGAATACTTTGTATAAAAACATAGTTGTGAATAAATCAAGTTTTTCTTGAGTACTCCACGTACTTCAAGTTATATTTCAATCTTCTTGAGTACTCCACGTACTTCAAGTTATATATCAATTTTCTTGAGTACCCCACGTACTTCAAGTTATATATCAATTTTAGTATGGTATGAATTTTATATAAATACAGTATTTCTGTAAATATCAAGTACTAGTTAAGTGTGTTATGAAATATGTAGCGTGTTCGGGGACCCTAACTAGTTTAGCAAAATAAAAACAATGCTTCTAGCATTATTTTGGTGTTCCGGGTATTGTCCGGTTGTTCGGTTAGATACCGATTCGTTAAAGTGCTAAATTACACTTTTTAGTGTCTTTTAAGTACCCTTCTTGTACCCTTTCAATTCCCAACACTTAGGAAAATATTCTGGATAATAAAACGACATTTCTGCATAATATTCATATGTCCAAATGCTGAATTATTGCTGAATTATATAAATTCTGCACTTAAAGTGCGTTTCGGGTGCTTTTTAGTGCTTATTTTTGCTTTCGCAATGTCTACAAATTAAACCCTTACATGTACTCTTGGGTTTTAATGTACTTTTGTCGTCGGACCTACACCTAGGCCTCAATTATAATGTCTGACTGCTTTCTGCAGTTCTGTTGACACAGTGTGTCTTACCGGTGAGTTTACTATTATTTTTGACGCAACGCTCTCGTTTATGCATAAAGCAATATTTTGTAGTATACAACGTGCATGAATTCACTTGTTTAATCATATGTTCAGACATTGCTGACAATTAAGCACATAATTGCAATCATTAAATAATGATTAAAGTGTACGGAAATTACCGGTTTGTGCCAGTTGTCACAATCAAAATCTAATTTGAATGACGGACCAATCAAAGTGGCTTATACTTTGAATAATTCAGACAAATTATATTCTGATGAGGAATTTCCAATAAGAAGTGTCAAAACTGAAATGATCAAACAGGTTTTCAAATTAACAGAAATTAATATTTCTGAAATAAAAGATTTAAATCTTCCTGAAAAACCTAAAAAGTACACTTCAAGAGTTCAACAAAGATTGAACAAGAAAAAGGGTTACAGTTCTGGTTATGGTTTTCAAAAGAAACCAAACCATAAAAGTAACTTCAAAAAGAAAGGTTTAGGTTTTAGTTCTTCAGAAAATTATAAAAATGAGAAAAATTATAAATAAAAAACAAAATTTGTTTCAGGAGGAAGTTCTGAAGATGAGCAGAAAAAACCATTCTGGAAACAATCAAATCAAGAGTTTCTTGCTGAAGTAAAGAAGAATGTGAAGAAAGTTGCTCAAAGAGTTGACAGAAGAACTTGTTTTAAATGCCAAAAAGTTGGACATATTGCTTGGAATTGCCAACAGTTCAACAACACAAAACAGGGAGTTACTTCTAACTCAAAATTGAAAGAAAAACTTGTCAATGAGAAGAAACAATCAACTGAGAAATCTAAAGTGTTTGAAAATTCAACTTCCGAAAAAGGTGAAAGTTCAAAACGATTTTACAAAAGAAGAGTTGATTTAAGTAAACAAAAATGGGTTGTTAAAAGTTCTGAGAGTAGTTCTGATAATGAATCTGATTCCATAAAATCAGAGGAGTCATGTGTTGAGAAAAAGGTTGATAATTCCGTTCCTGAGTTGAACGAGGAAAATTTTCCACCATTGTCGAAAGATAATCTAAAATCAAAAGGTAGATTTGAGATATCAGGTCAATTCTTTGCTGATAAGAAAGAATTTGATGCTGAAAAGGTGTTTAATGGAAATGTTAAACATATTTTTGGAAAGATGGTTGACAGGAAAGTGAAGGATGCTCAAGAATTTTACAAATCAAAATGTTGGTGGGACAGATGTTTGCCACCAAAATCACCCAAGGCTGGTCAGGCTTGGGTGACAGCATTTTCACCATAAATTCCTGACTTGCCGGAGCTCCCAGGTTGGTAACAGTGGAGCAGGAATCGGCATCATTCTTGAAATGTTTGTTTGGTAAATCTATAGGTGATATCTTTATATTGTTATATTTTGATTTACAAATGGGATGGTTGGTGAGTGAACCTGCAAGTGGTTGAAGAAGGTTTTCATCTTTAAATGGTTAATCAAGGTCATTAAGTTGAACTTGATTTGACCATACTTACAAGTGGTATTTTGGAGAACAAAATGATGAGTTTATCCCCTAACCTACAAGTGGTGTGAAAATCAACAAAACTAATTTTCCGGAAAAACCATTTGATTAAAACAAACTTAAGTGTTTTGAAATCACAATGGGAAAATAGTTTGTTGTGAGGGGGAGTTCTGATTGTTTATGCCAAGAGGATGGCGAAGTGAAGTAATTCGATATCAGTTGTCACTTTACTTGTAAAGTTTGTTTTCAAATTTCCCTTAATGTGTTTGCATTTTAGGGGGAGTAAATTTTTTTCAGAAAATCCAAAAACTTTAGAAAATTTGAAAAAGCAAAAAACATGATAAATTCAAAAATGAGTTTTGTTGTATAAAAGAGGAAATGATAGTATATCAGTGGACGATCACAACATGCTAAAGAAATGGAAAGTTAAAAAGTGATAAACGGTCTCACTGATGATATGCCAGTAGGTTTTTGCACATTTAGTAGATTGTGACGAGATATAAACCTAAATTTCAAACTTGCTTATATCGTGGGTAACATCTCTCGGATATATGGGTAACCCCCGAAATCTTGTTTGAAGGACCCCTTTTTCTGAGATACTAGGTCTTTATGCTTAGTGATATCTGGGGTATTATCCCGGGACTTCTGATAATGCGGAAGCAATGGCCTAGTCCCCGGAGAATACTTTACGCTTGCTTGAAATATAGCGCCGCCCTCAGCATAAAATGATGAGACAATAAAATTGCTAATCAATGCTGTTGAAGAAAAGATCCTCTAAAGGGGACCCACAAAAGTCGAGCCGTCATCTCTATGTTGAACGGAAGTTCTGACCTGAGCTCTCAAGGTTTAGCAATTAACCCCTTACAGATATCATCTAGGTATACTCACCTGTAAGACTGAATATTGGGATCTGGATACGGGAGTATATTCTGAGGTGGGACACGCGAATAAGTTTAAGTATCTAAGACATTAATCTCGTATCTCGAAACAGTTGAACTTTGTGTGAAAATTTAAGTGGATCAGTATACTGACAATCTAAGTGAATCGTTTAGAACTTAAAATGTATAAAGCTTAACGGTGTTGGTGATTTGTCTCAGAAACTGATATGATCCTCTTACACAAACTCACAAAAATATTACTTGTAAATATTTCGTTACTGTATTTCTTTCAAAACAAAATTCCAAAAAGAGTTTCAGTGTGTTTCAGGATAAATTTTGAAAAATCCAAAAAGATTTTCGACAACTGATATTGAAGAGCTGATTTTCAAAATTCCGAGTGCTGAACATGATGAACAGGTTTGGGAGAGTGTAATTGAAAAGTTTTTAAGTGAAAAGGAATCTTTTGAAAGTAAATTGTTCTGAAAATGAATGATATGTTTACAAGTGGTCATCAGAAATTTTAAATGATCAAATTATGGTGAATGAGTGTCTTCAAGTGGTAATCAAACAAAATTGGTAAATTTGTAAATCTAATTGTGAGGTAGAGTTTGTGCAAGAATGATGATTATAAAGAGCCAGGTTCCGATACCTGAGGACTCTGTGATTTCAATAGCTAGGTTGCAATTTTGTTCATGTGAAAGCCAGACTACGATCCCAGTACATCTTGAGGGGGAGTCTTTACAAGTGCTAGAGCCAGCTGTTGATCCTGAAGAATACAAGAGAGAGTTACATCATCCGAGGAGGAGATTAGTTGAAGAATGTTAGAGTGAGGCAAGAATCAGATTGAGATTCTAAAAAGAGCCCAAAGACTGATAACGACTGAAGACGTTGAAGACTCGACACTTAAGACCCGTTAACATCTGAGGGGGAGTCTGTTGGTGCATACATCTGTCGACTTCATCTTATATCGAGTCTTGGTTTCGTTGCGGATCTGATCAAGCATGATGTCATCATATTCAATGATGACATCATAAAGATGACATCATCATGTGCAACAGTACACGAAATTAAATGCACACAAGAGACAAAATTTAATTTCGTATGAAATGGTGTGATGTAATTTCGTTTGTAATCATGGGGTAATTTCGTTTGAGATGTCATGATGTGTTTCAAACGAAATTAAGTAGCCTATATATAGGCTTGTGGGCTTTTCATTTGTAACGGAATTAGATCGTGATACCGAGGTGCTGCCGGTTTGTCTACTGATTGTAAACAATGTTATATCAATATACAAGGCTTTTAAAGTGTGAATCAAGCTGTTTCTATGTCTATACGTCTGTTTCCGCCTTTCGTATAGATAAGAACTCTTCTGAACGACTCGTTTGGGTCACGATTCGATCCTACAATTTTGTCATTATTTTGTATATTATTGACATATGTAGAGTAGGTCAACTGATGTAAAATCTATATATAATTGAGGATGGATCAATAACAAACACGGTGATTATTACCTACTTTCACTAGGAATCAAACCCATAACCTATTGGTCCTAAAGTCTTATCACACACTCAAAATGTCATTAGGCTATAAAGCTATCCGCAACATGTGAGATGATTACTAATTGTTGCGTGATTACATTAAGGCTATTTTATTTTTTCGCACCCATTAAAAATATTTACAAGACTGCCATCACGTTAGAAAGATTAACCCATCTTGTTTTTCTATTAATTACAAAATTGCCACAATCTTTTTGTTGCACTCATTAAAAGATATTTACCAAAATACCATCGCATTGGAAAGATTAATTCGTCTTGTTTTTCTATTATTTACAAAACTGTCACAACCTTTTCTTTCCATACGTAGATAAAGTGTGATCAACAGCTAGAGGCCAATTCGTGCACTTCGCATGTTTTTCAGCTTCTTAGCTGAACCGCCCTAGGCCGTGTTATGTTATGCGCAATGCTTATGTTATGGTATGTTACGTGCTGTTTATTACATTTTTTTTGAAAGTTAAACTTCATTAACAAAACAAGAATGCTCGATCCCCAAGGCGAGGACCAAGACGAACAAAATTACATCACGTCACAATTACATCATTCTTCCCAAGTACATTTTGTATTTTTATTCCTATTATTATACCGTAAGTAACCATATGTTTAACATCCGAAATAACCTCGTCAATCTTTGTCTTCTTATCGTTGAAAATACGATCATTACGAGCCTTCCAAATTCTCCAACAACCAATAATCATCAAGTCGTGAACCATATTCCTTGTTGCCAAGTTGAGTCGGAGATTCTTGTACATACTCGTAAGGTCTTTTAAATCACATACGTAAAAATATGGAAATCTACACCATTTCGCGATCGCTTGCCATAGCATAGTCGTGAATAAACAACCTGTGAACATATGCTCTACTGTCTCTGCTCTGTCTTCACAAAAGACGCAATTGTTGTTTTCCACTTGAATGTTCCTCTTGATCAAAGCTTCTCTCGTCGGTAATCTTTCAAGTCTAGCTCTCCACATAAAGATGTTGCATTTCTTAGGAATCCATTTACACCAATAAAAAAGAGCCGCCATATTTGTATATTCTGATGATGAAATCCATGCTTTGACATTCGCCACTATAAATTCGGAGCCGGTACCATGCCACAACCATGAATCTTTCTTAGAAGAAAGTTTCATAGTCGCAAGCAAATTAAAACAATCCGTCAATTCCATAGTTTCGTCTAAAGATATCGGATCATGCCTCCATCGCCAAGCAAAACAACTAGCATCACCAACCTTCAATACTCGATCCGACACCTTACAATGTTTTTCGGTTTCAATTCGGTAAAGATTAGGAAAGCGCACCTTTAGAGGTATATCACATATCCACGGATCCAACCAAAATCTTAATGTTTCACCATTTCCAATTTCAGCTCTAATTAACGAATTAAAACCCACTTCGGCCACTTTCAAAAAACGGCCCAACTTAACAATGTGAAACCAAGCACCTATGAATCTTCCTTGGCATGGATAAAGGTCCCAGTTACGAGCTGACAAGTGAATGGATTCGATGACCTTCTTCCATAATGCATTATTTTCACATCTGTATCGCCATAGCCATTTAACCAAAAGACAATGATTTGAACTTTCCAACCGATTAACTCCCAAACCTCCTTTATTTATCAGAATCGTCACGTTATCCCAAACCACCCAATGTAATTTTTTAACCGTATCACTACTTCCCCACAAAAACTTCTTCATTAACACTTCTAAATCAGAAATAACCTTTTTTGGGGCTTTGTATAAGGAGAAGTAATAACAAGGTAAGCTTTCGAGAACCGACCTTATGAGAGTTAATCTACCACCTATCGAAAGGACATGGACTTTGCACCTTGATAAACGAGCCTGAAACACCTCCTTAACTGGTTGCCAACTAGAGACTCGATTCATGTTCGCACCCACCTTAATACCTAAATACACAAACGGAATACAACCCGCCTTACAACCCAAACCATCGGCCATCCTGTTAGTTACCTCCGAGTTCACCCCAAAACCATATAAAGTCGACTTATTAATATTAATTCTAAGTCCAGAACAGAACAGAGAAAGAAATTTCTCAAGATTCTTTTCAAATTATTAAAATTAAAAGTCGACCATTCTCCCAAAATCATCGCATCGTCTGCGTATAGGAAATGATTCACCTCAAGCCCACTGTTCGGAAGACGAATACCATCAAAAGCACTAATGTCGTTAGCTTTCCTAAACAGGCTTGAAAACACCTCCATAACAATAACAAACAGAAAAGGCGATAAAGGATCACCTTGGTGAATTCCTTTCTTGCAGTCAAACTCAAACGTTGGCGCGCCATTAACAAGAACCGACGCCCTATTTGACGCAAGAATACCCTCCACCCATAGACACCATCGAGTTGGAAATCCCAATTGCCGACGAACATCTAGAAGGAAGCCCCAATGTACATTATCGTACGCTTTTTGGAAATCGATTTTGAATATGAACATCTCCTTTCCCATTTGTTTCACCCAAGCAATAATTTCATTAATCATCATCGGACCGTTTAGAATGAATCTTCCACTCAAAAACGCCGACTGCGTTTCTGAAGTGATGTTCCCCATGATCTTTCTCATCCTATTCGCTAACAACTTCGAAATAACCTTACTAGTCACACCGATAAGAGTTATGGGCCGATAATCACCCAAACCCGAAGGCACCGAGGATTTTGGTATAAGTGTTATGAAAGCAGAACCCACACCATGACTTATTGTACCCGTCTCATAAAATTCCTTCACAATATTCATGAAATCGGCCTATAGAATACTCCAGAATTTTTTAATAAACTTAAAGTTAAAACCATTGGGACCCGGCGCCTTGTCATTCCCACAACCGAACACTGCGTCTTTGACTTCTCTTTCAGAAAACGGAGCAACTAAAGAATCGGCTTATTCTTCAGTCAAACATTTGAGTTTGTGACATCTTAACTTTGGTCTCGTCTTCATATCCTCAACATATTTTTCTTTGAAAAATCGAAACACTTCTTTTTTGACATTAGAAGATTTCGTTTCCCAATTCCCATTAATCATCAACCCCGGGATACTATTCAACGCCTTCCTTTTATTGATCAAACCATGAAAAAACCTCGTGTTATCGTCTCCGCCCGCTGCCCATTTACATCTAGATTTTTGTTGGATGTCTTTATATTTAAAATCTTCTAATTCCTTTATTCGTCTACGTGCCTCCTCCCACATCCAAAGTTCCTCTTCCGTCAAAACTCTCTCATCCCTAATCGCATCAAGTGATTCCATCTCTTCTTTAATAATCATATTCTCTTCCAATTCTTTTTGTTTGGTTCGTATCTTCCATTCGTTAATGCGGGTGCGAAAAAGTTTAAACTTTTGAATCAGCATCGAATCAGGCAACCCATAACCTTGAAAGTCACTATTAGCCTTCAAAATTACATCCTCAAAATCTTCCCTGTCTAACCACTAATTAAAAAATCGGAAAGGCTTCGGACCAAAGTTAGATGAGAACGTCTTGAGCACAACAGGGCAATGATCTGGAAGGCCTTTCGGAAGAACCCTATATTCCGCTGAAGACCACCTGCAAAAAAACTCCCAACATACCAAAAATCTGTCAATCCGACTTAATTTGTTACCGACTGAAAAAGTGAACTTCCTTCCTCTTAGTAGCAATTCTTGTAGGCCCGCGTCCTCAATAAAACCATTAAAATCTCTAGATGCGGCTATGTTAAAAACAGAATTCCTTCTCTCATGTTCATTACGGACCGAATTAAAATCCCCTCCCACAATCCACAACTCATTAGAACCTCTTATGATGTTAATCAAAACCGACCATAAATGGCGTTTCTCCACTTCACCCTGCGGCGCATACATATTAAGAATATTTATAACCTCCCCACTACCCTTAATGATACCGGAACAAACCAAAAATTCCTATCGCTAGTAATCGGTTGAAGGCTGAAAATAGACGTATCCCACATCGTTACTAAACCATCGGATCTCCCAGTGGGATCCACCACAGCATATTAACGAATTTTAAATAGAGAATTGCAATAATCGCATATAACGAATTTTAAATAAAGAATTGCGATAATCACATGTAATTTTTGCTTTCACATAATGCAATTGTAACCGCTTAACTCTCGTTATCTCTATGAAGCACCACATACAAATTTATTATACAGTTTTTATGGTTTTGCATTCACATAATGCAATTAATGATTTTTCTATGAAGTAGGAGTACAACATACTTTGTTTTGGTTAAAACTTGATTTTTGTTATGAAACAATGGTCTATTAGCAACCAATATACAACTATATTAAACATGAGAGAACAATACTATAGAGAATAAGTGAATAGAAATTCTTATTTTTATTGAAATGTAAACATCCAATATAAAGAACCTCTATATATAGTGTTCTTACATTAATACAAAGGACATGAATAGATGGGAGTTAGAATGTGGATAGTCACCATAATATAGTTTATTTATAACACTCCCCCTTGACTATCCACATGATAAAAGAAAACAATGTATTATACGCTTGGTGGTGCTGCCTCGTTAAAAACCGTGCTAGGAAAACCCAGTGGGACAAAACCTCAGCTAAGTGAAAAAGAGTGCAGCGCGCATTTTCTCCCCCTGATACTTTTGGATCAGGTATGTTGCCTCATTAAAAACCTTACTAAGAAAACCCAATGGGACAAAACTTAGTCAAGGGAAAAAGAGTGCAACTTGAATAAGTCTCCCCTTCATTTTAACATGTATCTTTTAAGTGACGTGTGTCCATCTTCCTTGAAAGTCGAATAAAGATTTTGTAGCGAATGATTTTGTCGTTTGATCCCTTAATGTGCAATCCTTTATGTTGAGCAATGTTGTATAATCTTCTAACGATACTTTAGGTGTCTCCTTCCAAAAAAATATCATACATCCACGACTGTGTTTTGTTACATTCCTGCATCTACAAGACTAACCAAACTTGTTTTGATGGGTTAGTAAAATATAATCAAATATCGTTTATACCTGAAATATTTCTTTGAACTCATTCCAATCTCTCTTCGCTTGACAAAGGTTATATCATGACAATAAGCTCAAGTGAAAGATATTATAACCATACATAGCTAGCAAAACATATTAATGCACTTATGCATTTAACGATGGTACTTCTAGAATGAGAATCTCTACTTTGGTAGGAGATGATAATAGGCATTTCTTATAACAAATGACTTAACAACCTTTAACATACTTTAAGGTTCAACGATGTCCATACTAAAATATCCAAACATCATCTTCTAGATATACTTGAGGGATTAGGAAAATATAATTACATATATACTCGAAGTTCGAGTAATAATTAGACTGTGCCAAGGTCATTAAAAAATTCTCCCTCTAAAAGCTCGACAATTTCTCTCAATGATGTCTAGACATCATTACTGTAAATTGCGATTATAGTGAACTTTTAAAAGTAGAACTTTCGTAGAACATGGCTAATTTAATCAAACTTATATCCCTCGTTATGCGAATATATCGAGTTGTACAACACTCGTTTCGACTATTTAGTCCATACATATTTTGTCAACTTCATATAATACGTTCTTGAGGTTTTGACATCATTAATGCTTCTAGCATTATCAATCCATGAGGGAATTCTTTCCATCTTATCCAAATATGCATGTGCTTTTACTCTTTAGAAGTTTTGCTACATAAATTTGCCCATTTAACACATAGATATCTATATCATATGCAAAAATGTCATGAACACTTGTTTTTATCTTCAAAACCATATTGAACCATGCGTGTACACTATTTATTGAGATATCACAATTACGGGGTACAAGTTTCTATGTTCGTTTCTTGGTGCACAAGTATTACATCGTTAATATGTTTCAATTAACTTTTTAAGCACCCAATTGCTTTTAGAAACTCATCAGGAGTTTCAATTATATCCAACATGTAAAATATCATAACCTATTCAAAATCCGAATATGTATACAATGATCACATTGTTCTCGAGAACTTACTTTACATGACCTACATAATTTATCCTTCGGGACTTTCATGTAAACTTTCAATATCAAGTGATACATAACATTCATAAGACGCATATCAATTCTCTCTTTATATTACCAGACTAATAAGATATTGGAAAGTCAATACATCCACCATTGGAGAAAACGTCTCCTCATAATCAATCATAGGTCTTTGTGGAAAATTATTGTGCCACCAATTTTTCCTTATATCACTCAATTTGATTTTCACATAATTCGCATAAAAGACCCGTTTATGTCCAACATATTTTACAACTTCAGTTGTATGTACTGTCGGTCCAGATACTTTCCATGTCATTAGAGAATTCAACTTTGCCTTATTTGTGTCTTTCCATTTTGGCCAATCATTTCTTAATATTCATTCATAGGCAGATCTTAAATCTTGATCCTCGTCATTTAATCATTTTAAGCGCTACATTATATACAAAAGTATAACGACGTCGATTTTTTTTTTGATTCCATACATATCTTAGACATGATACAACTTATCAAGATCTCTTTATTTTCAGGTACCTGAGGTTCTTCTTGAACCATCATGTCTATTGTCTCTTCAGGAGATCTAATTACTATAACCTCGACTTGACCATCTTAATTACTTGCTCCAATTTTCGAGGAATTTTATTATTGGAATCAACTAGTCTATAACGCTTTAGGCGTGCAATAGACTCATTACAAAAATATGGGGTTGTCAGCTTGGGACACAAATATAACTGGAGCATAAGCAGTAGATTATGTGACTTACTTAGTCACTCTATTTAGGTCAGTGAACTTGTCTGGTAATTTGTTATTTAATATTGGTAAATGAATTATACTTTAAACTTCTAGTTCATAGTTTATAGTCTGAGGATCAAGATGACATGATAATTCATTTCACTTTTCAACTGCTTGTTATCTCCCCCTAATGTTGGGAACATTCATTCATTAAAGTGAAAACCAATGAGCCATAAATGAATTTCTCACTAATGACTTTAAGTATTTAATCATAGACGATTATTTATACCCAACATATTCTCAAACTTTTTTAGAAGTCCCATCTTTGTGCGGTGTGGTGGATGAGTTTCAATATATGTCGCAAGTTTCAATATATGTCGCACAACCAAAATCTTTGATGAGACATCTTTGGTTCCTGACCAAAAACCAATTGTATGGGGAGAACTATAACTTATTGGCTTGATGTGAATTGATGGTACTATATATAAAATTACATGTACCTAAATGAACTTTTGCTCCTCTCATGATCATTGCCTTTGTAATCAATAGTAGACGTTCAGTGATCATCTCAACAATAACACTTATTCTAATGATCGTTAATAACTTGGGAATCAAATTCACTATTATCAAATAAATATACTAATCTGGATTAATATGATTGTTATCACATTAGCTAAGCCACAATCACACAAGCTTCAGGTTGTGGATTTGATAACCATTTAGACAATGCATCGATTTTAAAACACTAAATGGTATCATGTTTCCAGAATATTTAGGTATACACACCCTCGTTTATTTTTCAAATATATAATTTCTCTTGAGAGAAAACATTATATGTTAATTATTATCTTGAAGAATCTTCTAGTTCTTAATTATGTTTCACATCATCATTGACTCGGTGTGGTCTAACCGGTCATGCCAACTAATTAAATAATTACGATCCATAAACTTCTGGTTTATGATCGTATGTGTATTACTTGCTCGTATGTAATACAAAACGTATGATACGAGAGAATATATTATAATTTCAAAGTTAAAACCATCACGTTATGTAATTACTCCTTAGTTTGCCACTTTTGGTGGTCCATCTCATTATTAAAATGACCATCATTACAATTCTTATAGTCATTCTCATCATTACAAATGTCTCAATTAGGTCCATCATTACATTTACAATGATTAATATATAATAACATTCACTTTTGGGAATGGAGTAGAACCAAAACAAGCTTCATAGCTTTTCATTATTTACTCGGTCACATGAGTATAAAATCATTTCCTTTTTTCATAACTCTTATAATGATATTGCTACTTTAGGAGCATATGTCTCAAGTGTGACAAATGAAAAGAATTTAATCGATTTTTCCTTGTAAATAATGCTCTCTTTTTTTTTACCATCAATTGAGAAGTAGTTGAGTTGTATAAGATTTATAAATCTTATATCTTACGACCTTTATAACGATCATTGTATAGTCATCACATTATTAACATGGTTGATCTCATTACATGAGCATCATAACAATTTCCTCAATTACCATGATTACGAACTTTACACCAATTATTATATCATCACATTCAGTTCAAGAAACTATCATGGTGACATCATTACAATTTTCTTTGTTATATACATGATCGCGACCTTACATTGGTCATTATATCATCACATTCACTTCATGAATGGATTAGAATCACACAACTTTCATGGTGGTCATTTCAAACCTTATATATTCTTTAACAATCTTGCTTCTTCACTGTGATTTTAGCGGTGTAGCCATCGACGATGAAACACAAATCTCCATTGAAGATCAATTGGTCCCGCAGGTAACTAGATTTAAGTATCTAGGGTCGTTTGTCCAAAGAGATTGTGAGATAGATAGTGATGTAACCCATCGCATACAGGCTGGCTGGTGTAGATGGAGGGCAGCCAGTGGGGTATTGTGCGATAGGAGGTTCCCAATTAAACTAAAGGGGAAATTTTACAGGGTAGCAGTTAGGCCAGCTATGCTATATGGAACGGATTGTTGGGCTATCAAGAAGACACAAGCGCGCAAGATGGAGGTAGCAGAGATGAGGATGCTGAGGTGGATGTGTGGAAACACGAGGTTAGATCGGATAAGAAATGAGGTTTTTAGGGAAAGACTAGGAGTGGCTAGTATATCGGAGAAGATTAAGGAGGGGAGATTGAGATGGTTTGGGCATGTGAAGCGGAGGGAAGCGACGGCACCAGTTAGAGTAGTGGAAACTCTTACTGTGCAGGGGAGGAGAGGAAGAGGCAGACCCAAACTGACATGGGATGAGCAGATTAGGCACGATTTACTAGAGATGCATCTTTCTGAGGACATGGTACACGATAGGACTTCGTGGAGGCGTAGGATTAGGGTTAAGGACGTCTAGAAGATATTGTAGTAAGGTCTTAGGTGGTTTTCTGGGACGTAGGTTTTTCTTATTCTTTAACGGACTTCTCCAGTGATTGCCTTCTTGTGCTTATGCCCAAATGATGTTGTATGCTATTATACATGATTTACATTGTGTTTATGCCCAAATGATGTCGTATGCTATGATACATGATTTACATTATATTGTGACACTCTGATCACTTTCTTGGAAATGGGCGACTTCTTATTTCTGTACTCTTTCTATGTTCTTTCACTTGCTGTGTTGGTTTGCTGTTCGTTTTCGAGCCGAGAGTCTCTCTGGAAGCAGCCTCTCTATCCCTAGGGATAGAGGCAAGGCCTGTCTACATCCCACCCTCCCCAGACCCTATAAGTAGCTCTGCTATTTGTGGGATTTACTGGGTATGGTTGTTGTTGTTGTTGTTGTTGTTGCTTCTTCAAGAGCATATTTGAGGCTATGACAATGGAACTTGTTTTGCTCAATGGATTATGTATATATTTTTCTCATCACATGATATAAATCGAGATGTAGTTATATAACCGAGACATTTATATTTATCGGTTTAAAATCTTAAAAGCTTCGATAAACTCATAATAAGCTTTGAGAAGTTAGACACTCCAGGTGTCTTTTATATAAATTGTACCCACAATTCAATCATTTTTATAGCTTGTGATCATATACAACAACCCTGGTCACTTTGATATCCCCTTTCAAATTTATAACATATGGAACATAATATATACATTAGATTATACAATGCATGACTATATAACATGTCACCAATAAATAGGTTATGATACAACCTTATGAAATAAGATTTTTTCATCACTTGTAAGAAATATATAATTTTTTTTGTATTAGCTTATCACGATACAATAAATCAAAAGCATATCTCTTATACATATATATATATTTTTAGTGTAACTTGAAACATATAAATACATAGTCTTTAAGTCCTTACAATGTTTTAGTAGCATATAATAACATATGATCGAGTATGTCCACTCTTTTTTTTTATAAATTTTGTTAGTGCATATAACATAAAAGGTTTCACGAGGTTCTCAATGTTAGATTAATTTACTCGTATATCATCTTTTCCATACAAGTATTTCAAATATTTAAATATAAACAAGAATATGATAACATTCACAAATATTCATAGAAACTATTATGAAATTTTCAACATTATAGCACGTAATTATATAAAATTTATTATAACAACTTTAATAAACTACAACGATGACCTTAGAATGTAATATTAAAATCACTACTGCTACCCATCATTTTTTTTCTTCAACCATAAATAACAACAATAATATCAAATTAATTATAAGACAAATGAGATAATCTTATATCATTACAATGTTTGTTGAACTTTTAAGTATAATAAACCTTTTTTTTCTCTCAATTTAACATATTACGAAACGCGTAAAAATACATCAAAATGAATTAATGATGAGGAAATCAGAATTAATTTTACAATTAATAATATTTAATTCAAGCTCATAAGTTATATATTAGAACTTTAGTTGAATTTATGCTATATTAATTAAAACTAAATAATATGAAAAAGAAATATAAAATCCATTTAGATTACATTAACCTAATAGTCAAACTAGATAGCAATGCTTTACTCTTACTATTCAATAAACTATACACATAATTTATAAAAGTAAAGCGAAGCCATATCAATCCTTAATTATTTTTTACTATATAAAATAATTGTTTCTATCATATTTTTTTAAAGAAACATTCAATCCTTTTTTAAACATATTGATGTGTGGTAATTAACGCCTTGATATCAAATTGTCAATGATCAAGGTTAATTTCATAATATCTAGATATTTCAAAATTTATATACCTCTATTTATATATTTATTTCAACAAATATAATATAATAGTGCACTAAATAAAATTTTCTTAGTACCAACTTAGAGGTTTATAAAAAATATTCAAACTAACCATTTCAATTACTTATCCTAAAACTCATGAATTTATACGAAACTTTCAATTTTATTAATATATAACTTTAAATGTTAACAGGAAGATGGTTTATTGCTTTAAATTCAATTAATATTAAACGACATTTTAAATGAATTAATAAGTAACTTAATAAAATATATTGATGAGGAATACATGAATGAAATGTCGCAACCCATCAAAGTCATCTTCCCAAAGTTAGGGTTTTTATTTTTAACTTTGTGGTAAACCATCCCCGATGCTCAAAATGAATTTGCCAGGAATACAAAAGAGACATAGTCGAATATATTGGAAATAGTAGCATATGATTCATAAAGGTTTATAGGAATAGTTGATTTACCTGGTTTGGTAAAGAGACCCATAACTTCTCGTGAGGCCTTCACCATCAGTGGTTCATTAACGATGGCTTTTTATACGGAGGCTGTCGAACGAGGGTGAAACCAAGGGCTACAACGCCATAGGGGACACGTTGCGTCGTGCTGATAACGTGTTGTGAAACAATGGTCTATTAGCAACCAATATACAACTATATTAAACATGAGAGAACAATACTATAGAGAATAAGAGAATAGAAATTCTTATTTTTATTGAAATGTAAACATCCAATACAAAGAACCTCTATATATATTGTTCTTACATTAATACAAAGGACATGAATAGATGGAAGATAGAATGTGGATAGTCACCATAATATAGTTTATTTATAACAATTTTGACATATATAGCAAGTAAATAAAATTAGCGTCATCAAAGAGATGTTTTATGACCTTAGACAAACCGTCACGAATTTAAAAGATTTTTTTTGAACGGCTAACTGTTTTCCATGTGTAAACTCACTCTTTCGGAGCTATGTCCAAAGACCGACTACTCGACCACCGCAAGAAAGCGTAGCACACCCCTGATGCGCGGAAACCCCGTGGAATGGGTAAACCCTCGCCCCTCGTTGAACTCGAACCCGGGTTGAATCCCGAGCCGAGCCTTCACCTGGATGTCACAACCACTGCGCTACAGATGGAAAGACAGTTTAAAAGATTTCAATCATAATCTTGTAGGAGAAAAAGAATTAAAGAAAAATCTATAAATTCAACAATAATCAATAACTTACATAAAAGCGTATTTACTTTATTAGTGGTTCTTGGTTCTTCTATTTTTGTATCTAATCTTGATTCTATTTCTAATATGCTTATTATTAAAGTAAAGTTATAGTGAGAATAGTGAAAGCCATTTCCTTTCTCCTTTATCTCTCTATATATACATAGATAAATATAGATACATAGATAAATATAGAGATAGAGTGAAAAGAGATGTGAAAATAAGATTTATAAATATGAGAATAGCAAAAGCCTATAAAAAATACCTAAACAGACATCGTTCCCTTCTTTAAAACCAATGTTTTATTGTGCCACAAAAAGGTCCCCTGTAAAACCAATCATGAACTTAAATAATTTATCTCAATGTCTTTATAACCACACCTCTCATTCAACTTCGTTTTACCGTTGAATTAGTTAAAAAAAAACAGATGACGTTATAATACATATAAGGACAAAAAAAGACAATTTTACATAATTTAAAAGTTTAAATAATTACAACTTTTAAAACATCAGGTACAATCATTTAAATCATACTGTTGACTTTTAAAACATTAGGTATAATCCTTTAAAACATATTGTTGACTTTTAAAACATCAGGCCACTGTCGACCACCAATGACGTTATAACCTACATGCTTAAATGAAGACGGTTCAAAAAATAGTTAACGAGATTGATTGTACAACCGTTTCATGATTCGACCTGTCCGGTTCAATCTGAATTTGAGAACGCTAGTTTACCTAAATTTGTCTCAACGTGTAACATTTGTACAAGTGTACAACATAAGTTAAAAGATCATAGGTTCATATTTATAAATAAGCATCAAATTTCATAAAAAGAAATATAAATAAAAATATGTTGGACCTACCACTACTGATAATAATGTCAAAAGATAAAAAGATGCAGAAAACCACATGAAAAGTTCATGGTGGATTGCCATCTGTGTAGGTGGTGGTAGCCATGATATTTATTGACATAAATATATAAGACAAAATGTGAATATATATAAAACCATTCATGCCACACTACCCCTCAATCAACCCCCCCCCCCCCCCCCCCCCCCCCCCCCTCCCTCTTTTCTTTCTATTTTTATGTATCATTTGGGTGCTAACTCTAGTTTATAGAACATACCAACATGGAGAATTCAACTCAAATCAACCAATTTTCATCTTGTACCTCCTCCTCCTCTACCACCACCGCGACAACCGGACTTGTAACATGTGCCTTGAATGAGTGCAAGTTTAGAACAAACTCGACGAAAGCTCGAAAAAGGAACAATGACAATGGGGGTGGGGGTGGTGAGGATGGTGAAAATCACCCAACTTATCATGGTGTAAGAAAAAGAAGTTGGGGCAAATGGGTGTCCGAAATTCGCGAGCCACGTAAAAAATCAAGAATATGGCTTGGGACATATCCAACAGCCGAAATGGCGGCTCGAGCCCATGATGTAGCCGCTCTAGCCATAAAAGGCGGCTCGGCTAAGCTCAATTTTCCCAAACTAGCACATTTACTTCCTCAGCCAGCCACAAGATCACCCAAAGACATTCAAGCCTCCGCCGCAAAGGCAGCCGCCTTGACATTTGACAATGGAGCCGAGCCAGATAGCCACCACTATGGAGCCGAGCCAGAAAGCCAACATACAATGGCTTATGATGACGCTGACGATACATTTTTCGACTTGCCGGATATTTCCCACCGCTACACTGACCGGAGTGGCGGTTTCTTTACGGCTTCATCTTGGCAGCTGGTAGCCGGTGTTGATAACGGCTTTAGCCTTGGAGCCGAGGAGCCGCTTCATTGGGAGATATACTAGCTAGCTTATGATTTAAAAAATAAATAAACAGTATGTGTAAATTGCTATAATATACACACACCTTTTGGATTTATCACATATCGTATATTATTGTTGTATGTTTGAGTATATCATATATTCATTTATTTTGGGACTTATTTTTATAGAGGTCTTGTTTTTCTTCTCTAAATAATTGATTTTCTATGTACAATGTACGAAACGGGTGAATAATTACACGATGAATGTAATAATCACTCGTAGTTATGCACATACAAACACGGCCTATATAAATAATTAGGCAACATTATTTGCATAATCACATAACATTTACGTGTAACGTAACAAACTTAGAAAGAGTAATTTCAAAATAAAATATAACGGTATTGTATCTAAATTAAAGATAATGAAATGTTTGATTTTATGGTGTAATTTTTCTAAAATAATAATATCAATAAAAGTTATGTGAGTCAAAAACGATGAAACAAATAAAAAATCAGCACTTTTAATTTTTCCTTTTTAGCCTCTTTTTATGATTTTACACCACCTTCCATCTGGTTATTCATTTGTTATTAGTTAAATTTACTTCTTTTGTTTCACATCAAAATTTTACTTCGTATTTAATCCCTCTCATGTGTGTGATTACAACTCGATGTATATCTTTTTGCTGTTAGTTTGCTATGTATTTACGTATAATATAACTTAAACAAAATTATTACGTTGCTTAATAAATCCATTTATGCATATACAAAATGATAATGCATATTATCTAACCATACTAACCCTCATTCTTTGTTTAATCTCACTATCCCATGTATGCATCTTAAGTTTCCGACAATACAAACCCCATTCTTTATTAAATCACACTTTTAGCCCCTTCAGGCTTCAACAATACTAATCCCCATACTTTGTTAAATAAAAAAGATCATTTTCACCCTTTTATGCATCTTAAGTTTAGAAAATATCATTTTCACTACTTTTAACTTCTTACAAACTTTTTAAAATGTTACTTTTTTCCTCTTGAAAGTATATATAATCTGATTTTTTCCTTAATAAATTTCGTTCATTAACTTAAAAAAAAAAACTAATTTGTTGCATGCTTATTTGTATGTACGTGTCGGTGGCCTTTGCCATCGACCAAAACAGGCCCTACACTATTAAAACTGATACACTTTCTAAAAACATTATAAAATGTCAATTTCAACTCTCATGAGTTTCTAATGTTTTAACTTTAACTACCCCATATTTTCATTTTTAACTTAAGAAACGTTATTTTCTCGCGTGGTTATCTTTATGTATGTGTCAGAATAAATTCACATTTCGACAAAAATGGTATAAATTCATGTTTTTTTTTTTTTTTTTGGAAACTTACTAGGTCAGATATAATACGTTTTCATGCTTATTTTTATGTACCCATTCAGTTGATTTATGTTTTGATGTAAATTAAAAAATATTTATTTTTCTCCGTGCTTATTTTTATGTACATTTCAGCATAAATTCATGTTTCGACGTAAACGGGATAAATTCACTTTTCGACTTATTTTTTTTCCGGAAACGAGTCGGGTCAAATATAATACGTTTTCATGCTTAATTTTATATACGTGTTCATTTGGTCTATGTTTTGACGTAAATTTTGTTCGAAAACAAGTTGGGTCAAATATTATACATATTCATTCAACGGTATAAATGTGAGTTACTGTACATTTTGACGCTGATAAGTCTTGAAACAAAGGTAAGGGTAGTGTAGTAGTTAAGTGAAACCCCAATAAACGATCCAACCCGGGTTCAATTATGTTTCTTTTGTATGGTATGTATTCAATTTACTTTACTTTTTTATCCAACCGCACTTCTTATAAGTTACATTGAGTTTGATCGGATACATCAAAACACATGTTTTCGTATTGTTATCGCTTCACATAACGTTTCGACTAATTCACTCAATGTTTGCAACAGGCTCGCGGCGCATCGCCCGCGAGTCATAATGCGTTCATATGAAAACACACGAGATAGTTTCTAAGTTTTTATCTAAATTTATTTTTATATATTATTTATTTATTTATATTTATATGTGAAATATCTTAGTTTATTTATACTATTCACATGTAAAGTAGCAATTGTTCACATATAACATATTTGGTTTGGTCACATGCCAATCCACTAATTTGAAGACTTTTGAATAACATGCAATGTTTGTTCTCGTTGTTCATGAGGTGCACGACATTTCCCTACCTTTTAGATATTTTACAAACCTAATTACTTGCATCTTTACTTCAAGTGACAATGTGTTTAATAGGATGTAAACGAAGCGATTGAACACGGATAGGCTATATTCCTTTTCGTTTGTTAATTTTAATTAATAGAATAAATAAATGAAAAAACGCATAAAACAATTTACAAGTAAAAAAATTTCAACGTTTTAAAACATAAACATCAATATTTAAATTAAAGTTTGAATAACCACAAGTGACAAATTAATTTAAAAAAAAAAAAAAAACCTAAGTCAACTATAAGAAAAAGCTTTTAGAAAAGTACAAGCATTTAGATTTCAAATGAAACCAGTTCAAAAGTTCATCATCATTCTTACAATCTTGCATCATATTGATCAACAGCTCATATACATACATGTACACACAAGGAACATAAATAAACCTTAATAAACGAACACAGATAAATGAACAAAACTTGTATTCAGGTTCTTCAATTGAATGGAAAAAAATGTTGTCTCATTTATTTAGGTTATTAATATTCACACACTCTTTTCCTCTGTCTCTCTATATACATAGATATATAGAATGAAAATGGTGTAAAAATAAAATTTTAAGGTGTGGGAATAGAATGACCTTTTATTTATTAAATAAGTGAATTTTAAAGTAAAAAAAAAAAAGTAAAGTCACTCAATTTGTGTACAACCATAGTTTCCATAAAATGCAAGAGCTTTCGATATCCCCTAAATCTTAGAAAGATTTCATTATTTAACTAGATAAGATAAAATGAAATGGTCCAGTTTGGTTAAAATCGAAACTTAAAAGTGTTAGATTAGGTTACTCGTGACGTATTGAAAAAACACCAAGTTAATCCGGAGATCAGCTTGTGGTTTGTGTCTCGTTCAAATAAAGGTTAATCTTCTTTCGTTCTCGACAAAGAGCTGCGATGATCTTGTAAAACAATCAACACACAGTGAAGCTCGTTACAAGGAGGAGAATAGGGGGTTCTCCTTGTAACACCCTCCGGCGTGAGAATAAGAACTTGCTTTGAGGATAAAAGTGTGTGTATTAAGTGAGAGAGCAAGAGAGCGATCCTTAAACCTGTAGCCGAAGTTCTCTGTTTATAGCCGATGTGAGTTGTGAAGGAGATGTGCTGATGAGCCTTGGGCCTGAAGCCGACAATAAGGAATATTCGTTTTGCCTCCCCTGTCACGACCGTTAGTGTTTACAGGCGAGGGTATAGTTAGCGCACGTTGTATGGATCCACGTGTCCTGACGATTGCCCTTATTGTCTGGTCTGGCATCAGCACTTGAGTTGAGATCATGGAGCAACGGTCGGCACACGATGATTGGTTCCACGTACGTGTCCTTGTGTACTTCTTGTCTCCTGCACGATTGCTCATCGTGCAGCACGAAAAAATACAGCCTGTCGTGCGCTCATTGGTCTACTGCTCTGTTGATCGTACCTTCTGTATTGTCCAACATTGTCTCGCGCTTCTTAGCCTTGCGCCAATTTGCTTGTAGATTGAACTAAGTACTGGATCTGATCCATTCTGAACATGATCTCGCGTGCGACCTGAGGTTAACTCATGCAGTCGGTGCGAGTTCAGGAAAGCCAAATCTTTTGTAAAAGGGACTAAGTGTTAGATTTGATGTGTTTTGGGTATCACCTCGCACACGACCTAAGGTTAACTCGTGTGGTCGACATAAGATTTTGGACCATATCCCTTCACGTATTGTAGACATTATTTTCTTTAATATCATAAATAAACGATGTACGTGATATTACGTCACACTACACTTGCTAACCCATTCAAACCATTTTATCATCTTTCCTTTTAAGTTAACGTATAGATATTTAACTCATATCCTATAGCGTGTTACATATAAAATATTTATATTCCTTGCTAATTTATACATAAAGGGGTAAAAGTTTGCACGAGGCGGATCTACTCTTTGGCCAGTGTGTGCGGCCGCACCACTTGAAAAAAAATTAGTGTATATTTTAGACAAAAAAAACTCGACTGCAGCCCTTGAAAATATGGTTGAACATCTCATACGCACCCCTAACAAATAAATTTTTTGGTCCACCACTGCCTCTACATTCATTCAAACATTCAAGTGTTCAAATATCAGTGGAAGATGATGTAAACGCCAACTTAAGTGAAGTGTGTGGATCATCCTAATGCGTTGTGCTTAAGACAGGTTTTGGTATTACATACTCGATCCAGTACCTTATCACACACTTAACTACAAATAAATCATCTGATGAAAAACATAAAGGATCGTTGTCGTGTATAAACATCTTAAGGATTTATTAGTAGTCTATTTACCTTAGCTAATCGCATTTTCTTTTCTTACTCTCGATTCCTTTAAAACCTGATCTTTATCACCTAAACCATAATTATTCGAATTGCAAATCCAGTATAGTTTATTTTTGGATTCATGGATACTGTCTAACATATACTAGGTATGTTTTAGAATCTTATATTTGTAGACTATTGTTCATCCACATGAAATGTAATCATCTAATCTTCTTCCCCCCAAAACATCTTAGATGATGATTGTAACCTAACTTTACCACTATTTAGAGTGTTTAAACATTACTCCCAAAAAACATGTTATTCGTATTCAAAAACCGTTGAAACCAATTGAACCGTCAAAAATCAAAACAAGTTGCACATCTTGAGATTTAAAAAGTCGCTTGACGGTTTGGTCCGGTTTAAACTTGGAATGTGTCATGTAAATTGAACAAGCTGTTGATTTTTAATTATAGATTTTTTTTTTTTTTCGGAACACATGTGTAATCATAAGCAGTCTTCACAGCTTGAAACAAAATATGTTTCAAACCCGCCAAACCTAACCGAATCCTGTAAAAACAAAATACGTTTCAAAACATATGATTTAAGTGTGTTGATTATTTTCACAAGTCAATAACATGTCAGACCATGTGTAGTGGTAATATCCCTACCCTTGGGCGTTTTGCGCCATATGGCAGCCCAATCAGCAATGGGACATTATGGGACGTTTTCTAAAATGGGTATAGTAGGGATGTGGGGCATTATGTTAAAAGAGGTGTAATAAAATTAAATAAAAAAACCATCAAAAAATCTTATTGGACAAAGAAAAAGAAGATCAAGGGTGATCGGCCAAAAGTAATGAACCAAGGCGTTGAAAATAAAACGCCAAAACCAAATTTTGTCAAAAAAACACCCAGGGGGGGCATATGTGGGCATGGATTAGGCAAAAAACGCCTGAATCTCGCCCCACTACGGATGGTCTTACTGGAACAAACAAATAAACCACCAAGGCATGATGAAATCAAAAGTATTTGATTCAAGAAACCAGTAAATGATGATATTATTAGGTATCAAGTTGCTAAAAGCATGAATTAAAAATCATACCAAACAACAAACTTTCGCTACACTAAAATCTAGAACAAACTGCAAAACCAGAAACATTAAATCCATATTGATTTCTTCGGTATCGTTCCCGAGAAGCATTTTTCATATTATACATCTGAAACTGTGTTCAGTTGACTCACGCCATTGATCTGAAAACTCCAGTCAAATGTAAACAGGTTTGACATCATTAGCACCAAAACTTGCAGCACAAAGAGGGCACTTTCGATGCCGAGTTTCAATGATCTTCTGGACACATGCGTTGCAAAAAAGATGATAACATTTTGTGATGACTACCTGCCAAGATGAAATATTAGGATTATTAACATGAGAGATTTTCACAAATAATAGTTGTAGAAAAACAAGGGTTTAGACTGGTCAATCGAAAACCTAGCTATTTTTGTGTTTGGTTTTGGGTCATTTTAGAAATTGTCACCCATAGTAGAAAGTAAACTTTTTTTGAAAATACAGGTGCTTTATAAAAAAATGAACTAATTCAAAACATTTTTCTTTGGAGTAAACTGCAATTTGCTCCATGTGGTTTGGTGGCGCTTGCACAATGTCACCATTGCTTCCATTTTTCGCAATATGCCTCCCCATGGTTTCAAATCATCACACTACGCCTCCTCCCATTAAACCACTGTTAGTTGAATGTTAGTTTAATGGGTATGACGGTAATTTCCCATCCATCTTGTACACCACTCATCAAGACCTCCCTTCTCTTATCCACATTGCATAATGCCTCCTCAACTTTACTCTTCTTCATTACACCACACCAGGTCACCTCTGCCATCACCAGCATGCCGTCGCCGTACCTGTTGCCATCACCACCACGCACCTGCTGCCTGCTCCCATCCCCCTCCGCCGCCATGCCCGAACCCACATTACTACCGCGATATGGTTCTACAGTTTCAATCAATTGACAGTGCAAACTCCGGCACTACATGGTAAACACCTTGATTTCTTTGATTTTACTTGTTTTGGGTTAGTATAGAACATCGCTTTTACTTGTTTCACATTGATTGTAGCCAGAGTCAGGGTCCATGAGACCCAAAACCACCGTCTGGGGTGACGATGGTTCTTCGATACTTGAACAAATAGACGTTCAACTGGACGGTGGTTTTCCCGCCTCACCAAGACTAGAAGGGTTTATTGGTTTATTATGTATAATATCGTATGTTTTTGGAAAATTATTGAATGTTGAATGGTTTCATTATGTTTAGTTATCATAGTCTATGGTGTATAATTATCATGTATGGTTCATTATGTAGCATGGTTGTATTGTACTAGGAACATTGCATTGTGTCATGGTTATATTGCATTGTGGCAAGGTTGCATTGCATTGTGTCACGGTTTTAGTCACATTGCATTCACAGTCCTTTATCCTAATTTTGTTATCCATAGTCACATTGTATTTAGGAACATTGCAGTCACAGTCCTTATGTTCAGCAGGTTCTGTGTTCAGTAGTCACAGTCCTTCTATGTGCATCAAATGAGTCATTATGTTCGGTCATTATATTAAGGTGTTATGGTTGTATTGCATTGGGTCATGTGTGTTGTGCATCAAATGGGTCATTATGTTGTTACAGCAGGGTGTTATGGTTGTATTGCATTGCATTGTGTCATGTGTGTTGTGCATCAAATGGGTCATTGACATGTTGTTAGATGAAATGCAGCAGGTTGTGTTGTGTCATGGTTGTATCGTTAGATGAAACGCAGCAGGTTGTGGCATGATTGTATTTCATTGTGTCATGCAGCAGGTTGTTATATGAAATGGGTCATGTTTGACATGTTAAAGTCAAACTGTAATGGATTGGTGACCGGTTTGACTTATTAAATCAAACAGCAATGTGATATAGGTTAGTTACTGCAATGTGACCATTTTAATGTGATATGGGTTTAAGTGATGTTTGACTTATTAAAGCCAAACAATTTCAATGTGTCTAATATGGGTTAGATGAAAACATAAAGGTGAATTTGGAGGGAAAACTATTTCAATGTGTGCGATACTAATAAAACCACAGGGAGGCATATTGCCATTGGAAAAGGGTAGTTTAGTCTTTTCATAGGTTTTTAAGATAAAACTAACGGTCCACTGACGGGAGGGAGGCATTGTGCAAAAAATGGAAGTAATGGAGGCATTGTGCAAGCGCTGCCAAACCACAGAGAGGCAAATTGCAGTTTACTCTTTTTTTGTTTTATAGGGTTTTTTCTCCATTTGAAAGTTCGGTTTTTTCAGTTCTTATTAAAGATATAACTAGTAATAAGCACCCCGTGTTGCAGTGGTGGGCGTAAAACCGTGCCATGTTGTCGCATCAATGCCACACCACTACTGCCAACAACCACCAACACCAGAAAAGCTTGTAAAAACAAAATAAATAAAAAAGGGAAAAATAACACCAAATGAAAAGCAGGCCTAAAATCATTGAACCAAGCACGCCCGTTGTGACATGTTAATGTGAAGAAATTAGACAGAAACGTAAAACATAGAAAAGAATAACTAAGTCAATCTAGTACCCGAGCGTTGCGACGAACCTATCAAACGGGAGACAGACGCGTTGCGACGCGCCTGTCAAACAGGAAAAAATAGAAGAAAACACGTTGAACCCCACACGCACGTTGCGGCGTGTTAACTCTCAAAATTTAGAACGAAACGAAAACTTGCGAAAGATGAAAAGCATGGGGAACCAAAGTTGAAAGTAAAAAAGTGTTGGGGTTAAATTTCAAAAGATGAAAAGCTTTGGGGTAAAGGTGAAAAATCAAAAGAATTCAAAAAAAAAAAAAACCCTAAGCATGGGATACAGCACCATAAAGCACAAAAAAGTTGTAAATTAGTAGTATGGAAATTTAGTTTGTCTCTAAAAATGGTACTATTAGTAGAAATATGCAGTTTTCTTCAAATTGTTCATCTATATTTAGATATAAACTTTACTGAAAACTGAGTTGTATCTAAAATAAAGTATTTTTTAATCTCATTGTATCCAAAAAAGTGCATTATTCATAATTTTTAATAAAATATATACTGAAACATTTCTAAATTTTGTTTCAACAGAACTCTATATTTAGATATATATCAACTATTACCCATTATTAGAGAAAAAATAAATTACATCTTAAATAAAATGACAAATAAACAAAATAATAAAAATTAAATAAAAATAGTAAACTTTTTGCCATTTCAAACGCAGAGGGAACTTGAGGTTTATAACCCCATTTACTAGAGAACTGCATTAGTTTAAAAAGAATAGACTAGCCAGTAAAAAATTCCTATACTGACGGTAATTTTCACACATGTTTTTCCAAAAGCTTAGACCATCAGTCATCATATAGGTCGGGTTAACGTGTAGGTCTATAGTTATAAATTTTATATATGACTTATGAGATAACTCTGTTTTTGACCTATATGTCTATACACAAACATACAAATAAAATTACCTCTTTTGGCCTGTCAAGACAAACACTGCATTTGAGTATTTCCTTGTACTCTTTGAGCTCCTGTTGAAGCTTTTCAACAACTGATGACCCATCTAAGTCTGACGTTAGACGTAAATGCTTTCTCCTGGCAGCTTCTAACTCCTCTTCTACTCTCTTTTTTTCAAACCTATAGAACAATAACATGGAAAATTACTCAAGTACCCCTCGTGAAATGTATAGGAAAATCTTGTGGACCAACACAAATGTTGATAGTATTTTACTGTAATGATTAGTTGATTACTGATGGACAATTGGGCATACAACTAAACATTAATTGAATATTTGGAATACACAAAAAGAAACAATAACTATCCATCGGGCAGGTCAAAATAGGCCGGGTTGGGTTGACCATACAGAAACAATAACTATCAATTGGGCAGATCAAAATGGGTCGGATTAGTTTGCTGGAAAGCAACAAAAACCAGGGGTGAGCAGAAAACCGAAACAAGCGAACCATAACCGAAAAACAACCAAACCGAAAAAAAAAAAAAAACAGTTCGGTATTCGGATTTTTAATTTTTCAGATAACCATTTTTAACCGAAAAAAAACCCAACCAATAAGTTACAATAGTAGCCCCAGTCCATATATTTTTATGTTTAAGTTTAAGTTGTTTAAGTGTTTAACCCATGCTAGTAGGAATTATTAATTTTATTCTTGAATGTTAAGTATTATAATAAAAACATTAACATGTTTATTTATAATTGAAAAGATTTATCTATTGCCTACAAAAAATAACAAAATTTAATATAAAAATTATATGATCTTCAAACTTCAAAGTATTATAAAAAATGTCTTAATAAAAACTTTGGAGAAACATAAAAATAGATTAGAAGGTTAGGTTTATGTGAACAATATTAATTAAAAAGGTACGTAAACATCTAAGAAGATTCTTAAATTTTGGATTATACTTTTTTATTTTTTAGTCTTACGTAATTTTGTTCAAAAACCGAAAAACCAAACCGAACTGAAACTTTGTTAAACCGAAAAAAACAAAACCGAACGTTTTTCAGAAACCGAAAACCGAACCATGCACACCCCTAACAAGAACTATCATCTGGGCAGGTCGAAACAGATCAGGTGGGTTGACGTAAAAGAAACAACTATCGATTAGGCAGGTCATAACAGGTCAAGTTGGGTTGACCATACAGAAACACCTTCCTAGTAATTAGTATGCTGGGTATATTTACAAATATATATATTTTTATTACCTCTCTTTATCTAACTCGATCTGCAAATCCATGAGACTAGCTCGACTTTTGTCGACCTTAATCTGTGATTCCTCCAAAGAATCCATTACCTGCTGGGATGCTCTTCTAGTATCATGCAGTCTCCTTTGAGTATTTTCTAAGGCACCTGTCTTTTGAACCCTAGTTTCAGATAGCTTCTGAACTTGATCTGAACATAATCTCATCTATAAACCACAAATCTTGACTCAGTATCTTGACAAAAATGATCAGTAGTTTAAAATGAGCGGTTCAAGCATCAAAAAGACCTGATCTCCGATTCTCTCGGCTTTTGTTTCACAGAAATTGATCAATGCATTGCCCTGTTGAATCTTCCTTTCCACAGTTTGTTTATCCAGGAGAAGAGAATCATGCAGCTGTCTTGCACGCACTCCCTCCAAAACAAGCTGAAACAAGATGGTAGTGTTTAATTAATAATACTTTAATGACTTAATCAATTACTATTTAGAGTACAGTACAAGGATGGTCCCTGTGGTACCAAAATTTGGATTTGGTCCCTAGCTTTTCAAAACGCGGTTGGTCCTTGTGGTTTGCACTTTGTAACGCATTTAGTCCCCAGCCAACAAATCTAAAGGTTTTAGCATGTCTAAGTTAGGGACTAAATGCGTTACAAAGTGCAAACCACAGGGACCATCCATGTACTTTTAGAAAAAGCTGGGGAATAAGGTCGTTACAAAGTGCAAACCACAGGAAACATCTGTATACTTTTGAAAAAATAGGGACCAAATCCAAAATTTTGGTAAACCACAGGGACCATTCACGACTTTACTATTTAAGTGGAAAAGCAATTACCTTAATGTTATAGTCATCTCTCTCAGTTATTTGCTGCAAAAGCTGTTGATTATGAGTTTGGACGTCATCATATGCCTGGCCAATTGTCTGCAAAAAGATACCAACATTATTATCATTTATCATTTATTTTTGCGAATATAGATAAAGAAATCCATTACCTAACCAATTATACTAACCTCAATCTCAGAAAGGTAGGCCTCGTTTTCCTGATGCTTGGACTCGAGGACATCTGTGAGTCTACATTTTTCCCTGAAAATAGCGCACAAGAATGTAAAAAGCCAGAAATTACAAGATACATATTACATTATTACTAGAATGTAAAATACGTCAATAATGAAACAAAAAAAATTACTTTTTGGATATTTCCCATTTCTGTCTGAGATCAGCAATCTTTGCTTCTGCAGCAGCTAACATTTGCTGTGATGCTGCCTCTGCTTCAATCGCTGCTTTGACTCGCGTTTCCAAGTTATGCTCATCAAGTGAATATTTTAGGTTTTGAACGTGAGCCCAAGCCTTGCACTCGGAGTTCCTAGCCTCAAGTAAGTCCCTATTATTACCAAAAACCGTCGTTAAATTATTTAGTACTGTTCCTAGCCTCAAGTAAGTCCCTATTATTACCAAAAACCGTCGTTAAATTATTTTAGTACTTTATATATTTCATAATTCATATTAAAGAATATTGAAAAGATCCGTACAGCAGTAGAATTAACAAGAACAACAGACACCAACATTTTCAAAATTATTACAAAATGTAAGACTCGTATATCAAAAAATGATCTCTAGATTTGCTCAACCTAGAATACATCGTCTCCCGTCTGTACACGTCCAAAACAACCTTCAACTCCAAGTCACTCTCCTCCAAGTCATGTATCTATATCAAACTTAACAGAATCAGACGAAAAAACAGAAGTATTTCAAAATAATGCAACACAATTTAAGAAGATGAATAAACATACAGATGCATGCAGTTTCTGTATTTCAGCAGATTGTGCAACCGATCTGGCAGATAACGCTTCCAACTCGCGCGTCTGTGTGATGCAACCAAAACAAAAGTTAAAAAGCTGCTGCTATATCTATTTAAGAACAAAAGAATCCACGTCATCAGGCACACCCACCTTCCTATCGAGGATGGCGGTAAGAGATTGAACATCAGCACGCAACGATTGAACATCTGAAGAATCCTCTTTGTGTTTTCTTAGTTGAGTTTGCATACTTCCCATATCTTGGGGGAATGATGATACAAAAGTTCTGAACTTTGTAATGATTTCTTTCCTACCTGAAACAAACATGCAAGATGTTTTGCTTGTAGCATGCTATATATACATATATATTACACATATTGCTTAACTCTATATACCAGGTTCTCTTGATGCCGCTTCCAACTTAGATTCAATCAATTTTTTTCTATCAACTTGTTTCTGTATCTCCATTTGCAGATCCCTAATTCTAGAATCAGAAACAGCAGAAGATTGACATAAAACATCGCCGATATCATTCTTCATGTTGAATTCTTTCTCCCGCCACCCAAGGTTATCTTTCTCAACCTAAATATATTGAAATTCGTATTTAGCATGGTCCATAGAAAATAAGGCAAAACACTAATGTAACTACCGATATATACAACCTGCAATTTCTGGTATTGAGATTGATACTGGGTTATATCTGCTCTTGCCTTCGCAATCTTATCTTTCACCAAGACAAAAGCTTCAGAGGAGAAAATACCCTTCACATTCTTCAAGGTACTCTGTCATATAGGTATAAAGAATCAAGAACCCAAGTGCCATAAACCAGGGGTGAGCAGAAAACCGAAAAAACTGAACCTCACAAAAAACCGAAAAAAAAAACAAACCAAAGATTACGGTCCGGTTACGGTTTTGCATTTAATGGAAACCTAAAAAAACCGAACCAAATAACCTAAAAATTCATTTTTTAAATGTTTGTTATATATTGATTTAGGAATTATTAGTTTTATTCTTGAATGTTCCGTATTTATAATAAAATCATTAACATTTTATTTATCTTTGAAATGATTTATCCATTGCCTACAAGAAATAACAAATTTAACATAAAAATTAAATGATTTTCAAAGTATTATAAAAGAAAATGTCTTAATAAAAACTTTGGAGAAACATAAAAATAGATTAGAAGTCAGGTTTATGTGAACGATGTTAATTTAAAAGGTTAAACAATCAATCAATCAATCAATCATACCCAGTAAAATCCCACAAATAGCAAAGCTATTGATAGGGTCTGGGGAGGGTGGGATGTAGGCACACCTTACCTCTACCTCTAGGGATAGAGAGGCTGCTTCCAGTGAGACCCTCGGCTCCAAAAACACCCAGGAAATAAATAAATAGAACATGAGGTGTATGTGTGTGTGAATGAAGCTACGTATATGTGTGTGAATGAAGCTACCAATATAACATGAGTGGTGAAAGATTGCATGGTATACAAGACAAATATAACACAAACAGCCTATATAAATAGAAGCATATCTACGGCCATACACTGTACCTAAAAACACAATTGTACTCTCACCTAGAAATCCTTAACCTTAATCCTCTGTCTCCACGAGCTCCTATCATGGACCATGTTCTCAGAGAGGTGCAATTTTTGCAAATCCTGCCTAATCCGCTCATCCCAAGTAATTTTGGGTCTGCCTCTACTCCTCCCTTCCACCTCGAGAGTTTCAACCACTCTAACGGGCTCTATCGTCTACCTCCTCTTCACATGCCCAAACCACCTCAATCTCCCCTCCTTTATCTTATCTGATATACTAGCTACTTCTAACCGCTCCCTAAAAACATCGTTTCTTATCCGGTCTAACCTTGTGTGCCCAAACATCCATCTTAGCATTCTCATCTCTGCCACCTCCAACTTGCGTGCTTGTACTTCCTTAATGGCCCAACAGTCGGTTCCGTATAACATAGCAGGTCTAATTGCAACCCTATAAAATTTCCCTTTCAGTTTTGTTGGGAACCTCCTATCGCACAATACCCCAGTGGCAGCTCTCCACCTACACCATCCAACCTGGATGCGGTGGGCAACGTCACTATCTATCTCCCCATCCCTCTGAACAAACGATCCTAGATACTTGAACTTATTGACCTGCGGAACCACTTGCCCGTCAATGGTGATCTGAATGTCCTCATCGTTGTCTACTCCACTAAAATCACAATACATGTACTCAATTTTAGATCTACTAATCCTTAAACCTTTTCCCTCTAAAGCTGCTCGCCAGTCTTCTAACCTCGCATTCAGGCTTTGTTTACTATCAGCAACTAACACGATATCATCTGCAAAAAGCAGGCACCACGGAAGAGCCTCCTGAATTAACTTAGTCAGCTCATCTAGGATAACTGCAAATAGAAAAGGGCTCAAAGCAGACCCTTGGTGAAGTCCTACCTCCACAGGGAAAGAATTAGTATCCCCTACAGGCGCTCGGACAGTAGTCTCAGTCCTAACATACATATCCTTAATTAAGTTTATATACTTCCCAGAAACCCCTCTACTCTCCAAACTATCCCAAATCAGTCTACGTGGTACAGTGTCATAGGCCTTTTCAAGATCAATGAACACCATGTGTAGGTCTCGTTTCTTCTCCCTATACTTCTCCATCAATCTCCTTAGAATATGTATTGCTTCCGTAGTCGATCGCCCTGGCATGAAACCAAATTGGTTTACCGTGACTTGAGTTTCTCTTCTGATTCTCGTCTCAATAATTCTCTCCCATAATTTCATAGTGTGTCCTAGCAACTTAATCCCCCTGTAATTCCCACAACATTGGGCGTCCCCTTTGTTCTTATACACGGGTACTACTACACTTTTCCTCCATTGATCTGGCATTTTCCCCGAATTGAAAATAGAATTGAATAAAATAGTTAGCCAATGAACTCCTTCTTCTCCCAAGCATTTCCATACCTCAATTGGTATGTTATCTGGCCCAACTGCCTTAGCCCTTCCCATCTTTCTAAGAGCTGTTCTCACCTCCTCCCGTGTGATACGTCGACAGTAGCCGTTATTCCGTAGTTGCCTTCGAGCAGGTGAATCATCGTTTTCTTGTTGGTAATCCCTCCCACCATTAAAAAGATTGTAGAAGTACATTTGCCATCTCATCTTAATGTCGTGTTCTTTGACCAAAACGCATCCGTCCTCTCCCTTTAAAAACTTCACTGCTCCTAGATCCTGCCTTCTACGTTCTCTAGCTTTTGCAATCTTGAACATGTCATGCTCCCTCTCCTTTGTTTCCAGTCGATCATACATCCGCTTGTAAGCTGCGTTCTTCGCCTCTGACACTGCCTTCTTCGCTTCTCTTTTGGCCTCCTTATATCTCACCCTTAAAACCACTTGCTCCTCCTCGACTGTACATCTCAAAAGATCCCTAAAGCACCCTTGTTTAATCCTTATTTTAGTATGCACATCCTCATTCCACCACCATGACTCCTTATAGCCACACCTCTTTCCTGTTATGACCCCTAGTGTTTCCTTCGCCACATTAGTAATGGTGTTTGCCATGTCCTCCCACATTTGGTTTGCGTCCCCATCTACTCTAGGCGGTGTCCTTAAGAGGACCTTATCTCTAAACCCTTCGATTTTGTCGCCCTTTAACATACCCCATCTAACTCTTGGTCGCATTACCCTCTCTCCCTTGGTCAACTTTCCTCTCATGATTATATCCGCCACCAATAAACGGTGTTGAGCCACTACTGTCTCCCCTGGTATAACCTTGCAGTCCCTCCACCACTTACGATCTCCTAGCCTCATCAAAATATAGTCAATCTGAGTGTTACGTCCACAACTACTAAAAGTAATCAACTGTGAATCTTTCTTCTTAAAGAAAGAATTCAGAATACCTAGGTTGTGAGCCACCGCAAACTCTAACAAATCCCTACCAGGGTTGTTCCTATCGCCAAAACCAAAACCTCCATGAACCTCACTAAAACCATCACTATGTCTACCAATATGGCCATTAAAATCTCCTCCTATGAAAAATCTTTCTTCCCTAGGTATGGCCCTCACAACTCCGTCTAGGCAGTCCCAAAAATCTCTCCTCTCTTGATCCCCTAATCCCACTTGTGGAGCATATGCGCAAACAACTGTCACTACTTCCTCTCCTAGTACTAATCTCAACACCATGATCCTATCGTTGTGTCGTGTCACCTCGACCACATTTTTGTACAAGTTATGTTTAAAAGGTTAAATATAGTAACTTAAATGGTTTAAAAGGTTGAGATATGTTTAAAAGGTTAAACATAGTAACTTAAATGTAAACATCTAAGAAAGATTATTAAATCTTGAATTAAACTTTTTATTTTTGAATCTTACGTGATTTTGTTCCAAAAGTCGGAAAAAAAAAACAAAAAACCGAACCAAACCGTTGGTAAAACCGGATAAACCAAAACCAAAAAACAGAAACCGAACAGTTTTCAATAACCGAAAACCGAACCGTGCACACCCCTTCCATAAAATGATAAACTATTAAAATGCCATACGATCAAAACCCATAAACCAACCTGCAAGCTGGATAATTTCTTTAAGATTTCCGTTCTTTCTTCGTGCAAGTGTTTAAGTTCTAGTTGTCGGGATGAAGCTTGATCCTGCTCAAGGAGTTAAACCACTTTATCTTAGTATTAGTGTATTACCTTACAATGTAACTAAGAATGCAAAAAAATGAAAAAGGACAAATAATCCACCTGTAATTCCTTCAATAACGACTCCATATCATGTAGATCCTTTTCTTTTTCTCTTGCCCTATCATTAGCAACACGTTTATTTCCAAGAAGTACAGGAAAAATGCCTCCTTTTGCTGCATCTGTCTCTGCTTTCAGGGCAGCCAAGTTCTTATTGCTTTCTTCCAATTCCACCATCGAACACTCCAGCTCACCTTCAAAAAAAACATCGAAATATCAACTTCAATGACAAATACATGTTTTTGTACTGAATGAATAAACTATTGAGGGAAAACCTCGATACATAGAAAACAAACCCTACTAAGACCTAGAAACAAGTTACAGGCCTACGAGCCATATACTAATAAAACATAATATAATAAGTTAATAACCAACACTCCCCCTTAAGTTGGAGCATTGATGTTAATTTTGCTCCACTTGTTACAACTATAACTTAAAGCACAATCGAAAATAAAACTAGGACAGCAGGAAACATGATCAGCAGCAGGATTCTTGTAAGAACAAGACAGTAGACAGGCAGCGAGAACAGGATTCTCGTAAGAACAAGAGGATGAGGATGGTTAGTCAAATGGTTTTCCTTGTTGACGCTTGCAAGACCTTTTTGAACAAAAAGGTTCCACGAGCTCCAATCACCAAAGTCAAGTTTGACAGAGATGCGTAAAACATAAGCATAATTGATTATACCTGGAACAATATTAGTCTCAGTCTTCTTCTCGCCTCCCATTGAAACAAAGAATCCGAACAGACAGCAACAGAACCGAAAATACGAACCAAAAAGGTGCAGACCTAAAAAAAACTTTCCGGGCAAAAAAATTAACACCACATGAGCGTACGGACAAGAATCCCGACAGATGAACAGAGCTCGCGTGAACAGTACGCGCGGAACAGTACCCCTAATGAACAGTACTAGCGTGCCCTGATGAATAGTACGCAGTTTAGACGCAGAAACTAGAAGTGGCAGCTAGGGTTTGTACCAAGAGCCTTAGCTATGATACCATGTAAATGGAATTAATATTATTAATGATTGAATAATAGGATATGTAATAATATTAATTCCATTTACACGTATCACAATAGGATATGTAACTAAGACGATATGAATGGATCTGCCGGGTTGGGTAGCATGGAAGGGGTTCTGGTTGAAACGGGTTGTTTGTTAGTAGTTTAGTACAGATCTGTTTTGTCCATTTCTTTTATTTTTTTTTCACTTATGTGTTAATTATAATTTCAAAAACAGTATTTTTACAATAATAATCTATATTTCAATCATAAACAAATTTAGGTAAAAAAAATTGCCAGAACTTTTTGAGATAAAACACAACCCAAGTCGACTTTATTAGTAAGTAATGTGTCAGAATTTCCCTTGCTTAGATGCCAAAGAATTACATAACAAGTTCCAAATAGACTGCAGATTTAGCATATAAACTAACACCCAACTAACTAATACACTAGAGCAAGCCTTTAAGGGGTGAAACTTAAAATTAGTGGTGACCTCATTATAAGAAATAAATTGACCAAAAAAATTTGAGAAAACGGAAAGTTACCCCTCAATTGTCTAAGCTCAGACTTGTTCTTAGCATCAGTATCAAGGTGAAACTGCATCTGCTTTGCCATAGATCTATGCATTAAATGCATATCACTTATTGATGATCTCATATTATTCACTTCCTTCTGTAACTCAATAGAAGAGTTAGGCCTGCATGACCCTACACAAACAGCAATATTTGTGAATAATAACTCAGCAGGCAGCACATGACTCACAATCACAAATCAGTGAATTTAGTCTCAGAACCTTCTGGAACTTTTTTCAAAGCTTCAGCATACAGTCCATCCTTCAAATTCCATAGACTATCAATGGCGTGAACAATATTGCTTAAAGTATTTTGAACTTTGTTGCCGGCAGAGTTCCGACATTCTTGTAGCTGACTTGGGGTATCATTATTCGTAGAGCTACTCTCGGTTGCACCTTTTTCAAGAAGTCGGTGCAAAAAGACATCCTCTGGAGGTAACGATGCTTCTTCTGGCAATAAAATTATACACTCGACCCATTAACACATTCCGGTTAAAGCCAAAACATTTAAAGTGTGAAATAAATATCTAGCAAAACGTCATTTTCAGATTTTTATATGAAAATGAAATAGAAATATTAAAGTCATGTATTCTCTACGTCATACAAAATAAGAAACTAGATAAACTGAAAGGGAAAGAGTTCAACAATTCTTACCTCCTGCAGCCGCATGATGTTTATTGTCACGATCACTACTCACCAAATCCTTTGTGCGAATAGAGCATGACGCTACTTTATCAACGAGCTATAGCAAAGTCGATTAATATTTCATCAGATAATGGATGTTTATGTATATGTGTGAGATGTAACAAGAATTAAGTTTAATTAACTACCTCGTCCCATGACTTATCAACTACTGCTAAAGTTTTGGTGTATGGTGATTGTTTCTCCCTCAGTTGACAAAATTTGTTCTCTAGAGCAACACATTCAACCTTTTGTGATTCTAACTTCTGAAGAAGCTTTTGGTTTTGAAATTTGAGTACAACAGTGTCAAGCTGTGTGACAAAGATGAAACATTACTCCAAAGTGAAGTAGAACAAACAAATGTAAACATAATCAACGTACAAGCAAGTGGTGGAATCGTAACAATTTCAAGATAAGTTTGTAACATTGTCTGCCTGGAATCAGGGCTAGATTTCATTGATGATATAAAACACCAAGGATCCCACTATTAATGGTACAAAGAAAGTCTAATCCAGCCATGCAACATCAGCTAGACTTTAATCATTGTCAGTCGACGAGTAACACTAGGTTATTGTGGAACAAACGTGTCTATAGACAATGCCTTTAATAGAGTACAAAGTACGTCTAGTAGCATCTCCTCTTGTTAATTTAATACTTATACGTAAGGTGACTCGCAATTTTTTTATTAGGAAGTAGGAACGGCCTGTCATAATGGCTTTGTTGAGGTCTTACATGTTGCATTCGCAATGATCTAGCAAACTGTGTGGTGCACTCCTGCTTAGCTGGTGTATTAATTAAAAAAATAAATTAATGCATAACTAGTCCCTCGGTGTGGCTATAAATGGCTTCGGTATGCATTAACAAACCCAAATCAACTACTTAGGGTTTGATAAGGTGCATAGTAAAGATCTATTTCTACCAAAGTAACGTCACTATTGTTGAAAAGGGTTAATAAATGCTACGTAACGTAGGAAGCGCGGTTAATTGCCATGTGGAGGGGCTAAAATAAATTAAGTAAAATATTACCCGAAGATATTCTTTAACCTCAGGTGTCAAATCCTGATCGTGGTCTCTAAAACACGGAAACATAATTACTTTGATCCACTTAATGACCTATTAGTTAATCCACACACTATATATTGAATCCAAACTCGACCTAAAAACAGTAGGCTAACATCAATCTCTATATACCAGCAGATATCACAAGACTGGAAACTAATCCCATGCATACATAACCATACATCATTTCACCTCCACGCGTTCAACAAAAGTACCTTTCGAACACTCTCCCTGAATCGTATTCATGCATAATGTAGCAAACAAATTCCAGATATGAAAAACTTATGCATAAAAATAACATTTTCAATCTTTCAATTAACAATCAGATATTATCAATCATCACATAATTCAACTAGTTCCACCACACAAGAACATAAAACAAACTCAAGAATCAGATCTACCAGTCATATAACATCCACAAAACAATCCAATCCAATCAATTCAACATAAACCCTAGAAAACACAAACTTGTTCAAAATCAAGGATCAGATACCTTTTTATCCTCAGACGTCGGCACAAACGGATGCTTCTTAGCGGCAGTAGCAGCAGCAGTAGGAGATGATATCGAACTGAATTGACGTTTGCGGTCAGCTTCACCAGTTCCCCCCATCACAATCTAAACCTATATGACATCATGCGATAACAAAACCTAATTTGTTCTTAATTGACAACGAATTTGTAAAATTGAATCAAATTGAACTGTATGTATACATGCGATGATCGAAAAAGCCCTAATTAAGTTTGCAAAATCGATAGGTTTTGCTGGATATATGAACCCTAAGAAGGCTGATGGTGTATCGGAGGCGGTTTATAGAGATTATGCATATTATGTTGTGAGGTTTCTCTCTCTGTATCTGTCGCTCGGTCGCTACTTTCTCTGTCTAGGATAGATACAGAGTTGTGTGTACGTATATGTGCTTCTCAGGAAGGTGGTTCTACTTCTTGTTTAGATTGTATGGATGACAAAAGGGGGCTAAAATGAACCAGGGCATTTGCACGTGCCATTGCCATGGGTAATTGTTAGGTCACGAGCTGGACCGAATCGAACCGAACAGACATTTGCTCGTGCTCGGTTTGTTCACAAACCGAACCGATAACCAAATGAACATTGTCCAAGCATTAATTTTCTGAAGTCGTCTCGAGCGATTTTGTTAGCCCTGGTTTAAATTTACAGAGAGATTATGAAAATGTTGGGTTTCAAGTTTTATGTCTTGAAAAGCAACCACATTTTATAGAATAAAAGTGCTTATAAAATGATAACGTTGTGGTCGCTAATGATGTTAAGATTATGACCGATGAGCCGATGACTAGACTACAGAGAACGATGACGAGTGAGAGCGAGAGACGATCGACTTACAATGAGAGTGGGAAACAATGAGGCGAAGAGTAGATTGTCCAGGTCAAAGACTATCGTTTAGCAACTTAGGGTTTTACTTTTATGGGCTGTTTGGTTTGTGGAATGTTTGAAAAGAAATGGAATTTGTCCAATACAAATTTATGATATTTGGTTTGTTAAATTGTGAAAGTAAACTTAATGTAATAAAACACCATTTACAAAATTACCCTTTTATTTCTCATCTCAACCCTTTTACCTGTATAAGACAAAAGGGCATTTTGGTAAATGAAAGACAAAAGGGCATTTTGGTAATAATGTGTCGCAACCCCCGTCCCCTAATTTCCCGGGAACAGGCGCCCGCGGCCAGTTTCAGTGGTATCGGTATTTATCAGTTTGGCAGCGGAAATTACATCAGGACCGTAGTTATGAAATATTTGATCAGAGTAAAATACCACGCTTTTATAATATTAAACACATGGGAAATTCCCAAGTTTCTAGTACACACATTTTCATAGGGATAAACCCTATTTTATTTAAATAAAAACATCTCTTTATTTAGGTAACTTTTATAGCCACTTTTCCAAGCCTTCAGTGCTGTCCAGCAGACTTATATTTGGCTTTCACATTTTGTTACCTGAAACGCGTTTAAAAACATTTTGTCAGTGGAAAATACTGGTGAGTGAATCCCAGTTTAATCAAGACAAGTAAAACCGTTTACAGCATTGAGGGCGGTCGCGCAATTACATTTGTTTACGTTTCTACTTTAATTACCACCCACGGTACTGTCAACCCGACTTGTGGTCATGTTACTACTCACAGTGTGAGTAGTAACAAATTTTGTATACAAAACCCCAACATACCGACGATAATTGTAGAATTACAAATACTCAATTACTGTTTAATTTAAATGTAAAGTATTGAGGTTTTGTAAAATAGTTTGCAAAAAGGTTTACAAAAATAGGATAAACTCGCATTGCTATCTTAGGGTTTTCCTTTGTGGTTTCCTAGTGATTATCTATTAATTATACAATGCACAGGTGTTAGTATAATAACCCAATATTTACATTAGTAATACCCTCCCCGAGACAGAACTCCAACGACTAAGTCGGGCAGAACCTCGACAGCCGTTACGGAGCCTTAGATCAATCGGGCAGCGTATCTAATACGTAACCGGGGGTTAAAATACTTACAACAAGGCAGAACTTCGTTATTTTAGTGGGTATAATACCCGATTATAGTGTATACTATGCAGAAATTGAGAGAGAGATCGAGGGAATGAGCAACGAATTTGAACTTCCGATGCCCTCTTCTTATAGGGCTGATTCGGCCGTCCCTCGCGCCCCGCGTAGACCACACAAGGGGCATTCGCGCCCCGCGACCTAGGGTCCGTAGGGCCTAGCTTTGATTTGTCACCGATCTAGTTTCGCCATGTGTTGACACGTGGCGGCTTCCGGGTTATGCCGCATGTCCAGGTGCTCGCGGCCCGCGTAAGATGGAGAGTAGATCTTCGCGGCCCGCGATAGATCATAAAAAATTGATTTTTTTGTTAAATTAAAGGTATTTAAGATCTGTTTTCATATACGGGATGTATTTTAGGACGTATAGGGGTATTCTAAATATATTAGGGGTATCAAAAAATACTTTTTGAGGGTTGTTATATCCTCCACACCTTGTTTTAGAACTCGTCCTCGAGGTCTACTGGAATAAGTGTGGGTATTTCCTTTGCATCTCTGATTCAAGCTCCCATGTATATTCTGGTCCTCTCTTGGAATCCCATTTAACTTTGACTAGAACCAATCTCTTGTGTTTGAGATTCTTGACCTTTCAGTCTTCAATTTGTAGAGGCTTTTCTAGAAACTTTAGCTTTTCATTTACCTCTATATCCTTATTAAGAGGTACTACCAGTGATTCATCAGCTAAGCATTTCTTGAGATTAGATACATGAAATACGTCATGTATTTCTGCCATCTCTTCTGGTAGTTGTAGCTGATAAGCTACATGTCCTATTCTTCTAATAATCTCAAAAGGTCCGACATACCTGGGGCTTAGCTTTCCCCTTTTGATGAATCTTACTACTCCTTTCCAAAGAGAGACTTTTAATAATACCTTGTCTCCTACCTGAAACTCCAACGGCTTTCGTCTGTTATCAGCATAACTTTTCTGTCGATCGCGTGCTGCTTTCAGTCGTTCCTTGACTTGAACAATCTTGTTCGTTGTTTCTTGTACTATCTCAGGTCCGGATAGTTGCTTTTCTCCAATTTCTGTCCAGCAAACTGGAGTTCGGCACTTTCGTCCATAAAGTGCTTCGAGTGGTGCAACATTGATACTGGTATGATAACTGTTATTGTAAGAAAATTCTATTAATGGTAGATGATCATCCCAATTACCTTCGAAATCAATTACACAGGCTCTAAGCATATCTTCCATTGTCTTAATTGTCCTTTCGCTTTGTTCGTCCGTTTGAGGATGATAAGCTATGGTTAGATTTAGCTTGGTTCCCATTGCTTTTTGGAAACTTGTCCAAAAATGAGAGGTAAAACGGCTATCTCTGTCAGACACAATTGATAAAGGAATTCCATGTAATGAAACTATTTCATTTACATACAGTTTAGCTAATTGCTCCATACTGAAGGTTTCTTTCATTGGTAGAAAATGAGCTAACTTAGTTAGCCTGTCTACAATCACCCAGATTGTATTATTACCCTTTCTTGTTTTGGGTAATTTGGTAACAAAATCCATTGTTATCAATTCTCATTTCCAAACTGGTATTTCTAATTGTTGTAACAAACCTGAGGGTTTCTGGTGTTCAGTTTTAACTTGTGAACATGTTAAACACTTAGAAACATAAGCTGCTATATCTTTCTTTATTCCTATCCACCAAAAATTCTTTCTTAAATCCTGATACATCTTATCACTTCCAGGATGCATCGTATACTTAGACTTATGGGCTTCTTCTAATATGCGGTGGCGTAGGTTTCCTAGTTTAGGTATCCATATCCTCTTCTTATGGAATCTCCAAATTCCATCTGTTCCTTGTTCTAGTTCTTTAATAATTCCTTTCAATTTCTCAGTATCATCCTTGATTACTGATTCTTGTGCTTTTCTAATCTGTTCATTTAAATCTACTTGTAGATTTAATTTAAGAGAACGCACTCTTTTTGACTTTTCATGATACTTTCGACTTAAAGCGTCAGCGACTACATTTGCCTTTCCTACATGGTACTGGATATTGCAATCATAATCACTAAGAGTTTCCATCCAGCGTCTCTGTCTCGTATTCAATTCCTTTTGCCCGAAAACATACCTTAAACTCTTATGATTGGTGAAATGGTAAACTTACTACCGTAAAGGTAATGTCTCCAAATTTTAAGGGCAAAAATTGTAGCTCCTAATTCCAAATCATGGGTTGAGTAATTTTCTTCGTGATTCTTAAGTTGTCTAGATGCATATGATATAACCTTTTGACGTTGCATCAACACACATCCATAACCTAACTTAGAAGCGTCACAATAAACTATAAAATCTTCTGTTCCTTCTGGTAATGCTAATATGGGTGTGTTGGTTAATCTTTGCTTAAGAATTCTAAAGGCTTCTTCTTGTTTCGGTCCCCATTCAAACTTAACAGATTGACAGGTTAGCTTAGTTAAGGGAATGGCTATTATAGAAAAATCTTGGATAAATCTTCTATATAACCGGCCAATCCTAGGAAACTTCAAACCTCGATTGGTGACTCAGGGGTTTTCCATTTAGTAATCGCCTCAATCTTTGTGGGATCCACATGAATTCCTTCATGGTTGACTAAATGTCCAAGAAACTGTACTTCTTCTAACCAAAATTCACACTTTGAAAATTTTTCATAGAGCTTTTCTTCTCTTAATAAACTTAGAAGTGCGTGCAAATGCTTTGCATGTTCCTCTTTGCTCTTAAAATAAATGAGAATATCATCTATAAAGACAATTATGAATTTATCCAAATATGGTTTACATATTCGGTTCATCATGTCCATAAATGCGGCTGGGGCAATGGTTAAACCAAATGGCATGACAGTAAATTCATAATGGTCATACCTAGTTCTAAATGCGGTTTTAGGAATGTCCTCTTCCTGTACCTTTAATTGATGATATCCTGAGCGTAAATCGATTTTTGAGAAAAATCGAGCTCCTTGCAACTGATCAAACAAATCATCGATTCTCGGTAATGGGTACCGATTTTTAATCGTGACTTTGTTCAATTCATGGTAATCAATGCACATTCGCATTGACCCATCTTTCTTCTTGACGAATAAAATCGGCGCTCCCCATGGCGATGAACTTGGCTGTATGAATCCTTTCTCCAGTAGTTCATCTAATTGTTTCTTTAACTCTTACATTTCAGCTGGTGCCAGGCGGTAGGGTGTTTTGGCAATTGGTGTTGTCCCTGGTAGCAGATGAATTCTGAATTCAACTTCCCTATCTGGAGGTAGCCAACATCTAAAATCTGAGATACTACGGGAATATCTTTCAGTTCTTTTCCTTTAGTATTAATGATTATGAAAATCAAATACACTAATGATCCTTTCTTACATAACTTGTTGTTTTCATCACAGAGATGAATTTTGTGGATCTAGATGGTCTATCTCCTTTAATTGTGATCTTTTCACCCTTCGGTGAATTTATTTGGATTGACTTTTGATCACATAGAATACTGGCTTTATTGGCTACCAACCAATCCATTCCTAACACAACATCAAATCCTGCCAAATTCATTGGATACAGGTTTGCAATAAACTTTTGATTTAAAAATTCTATTCTTGCTCCTTGCAATATTTCGGTAATTTTAATGGTTTCCCCATTTGTTGTTTCTACTAGGCATTCTTGTGGGAGTTTAGTTAATGGTTGATTGAGAAGTTTGCAAAATGAAGTATTAATAAAACTTTGGTTCGCACCAGAGTCAAATAATACTTTAGCAAAAACATCATTAACTAAAAACATACCAGCGATCACATCCGGGATCATCTTGGCTTCTTCTGCAGTCAGAACAAATGCCCTAGCATTTTTAGTATTCTTGTTGTTTATGGCCGGAGCTAATTTCGGACAGTGTGGTTTGAAATGACCTTTTTCTCCACAGTTGAAGCACACTCCATTACTAGGTTTCTTCCTACAATCTTCTTCCTTGTGTCCTGGTATCTTGCAAAAATTGCAGTAAGTGGAGCATTTTCCCACATGCTTTTTCTTACAGGCCTTGCAGTAAGGTGCAGAGGTAGAATCTACGTTTCTCCCACGGTTGGAATTACCGTAGCGAAATTCCTGGGTAAGCCTTTGAGCTAGGTTTCTCCTCTGGTTCTCTTCTTGTGTACGCACTAATTCATCATTCAAGGTGTTTGCTAATTCTACAGCTTCTTCTATGGTTTGGGGTCTAGCTGCCTTGACTACATGCCTAATCTCGCTGATTAATCCCCAGATGTAACGAGAGATTAATACTGGCTCTGGTGATGCAAGGGTCGGCACTATCCTAGCATATTCGAAGAATAAAGTAGTATAACCCTTACTATCTACTCCCGTCATTCTAAGGTTTAAGAACTTATTTGCTATTTGTTCTTTTTCATTGGGAGGGCATAATTTCCTTTCTACCATGTTCTTAAATTCCTCCCATTGCATATTGTAAATCCTGTCACTTCCCTTAGACTGGAGGATAGTGTTCCACCATTCTAAGGCTGAGTTCTTAAACAGATTGGAGGCAAACATTATCGTATCCTCTTCCGCACACTTGCTTATTTTCAAGACTGCCTCAGTCTTTTCTATTCAGCGTAGAGCTGCAACGGCTCCTTTATTGCCTGAGAATTCCATTGGTTTACAGGACCAAAATTCTTTATCAGAACAACCATAAGACATGGTTCTTCTTCTTTTTGGAATGGGCACTTGGAGTATGGGTCCATTGTTTACGCTTTTTCTGGTTCAGTATGTCGTTTACTGCCATTATTACTTTTATTATCCGTTTCCTTAACCGTTTTGATAATATATGGCATTGCGTCTATAATCACTTGTGCCACTATGTGTTAGATGGCACTGTTATCCACTTGGTTTCCATTATTATTGTTATTCGGGTTATCGTTATTCTGGTTTTCCTGGTTCACTTCATTGTCCATCTGAATTTTAAACATTTACCACATATTAATATCACAAGACAATATCCAATACAAACAATCACATCACAAGCATATGGATCCAAAATCGTCGTCATTGCGACCTTTACTCTTTTTATATATTATGCATCTAATACAAACTGAAACTGAAATATAAGATTACAATACTATTATGCATCTGTAGCTATGGTCTAGATTTTTTTTTTCAAACATACACACGTATTATATATATATATATATATATATATATTATTAATGGTACAGGTTCATCCAAAATTCCATATTACGCTCATCATATTTCCAGACGAGTCGTTCTCCTATCTGCCTCATTCTCTCACTTTCTTCTAAAATCTCCTCACCAAAGGTTCAGAGTTCTTGCACATTCTTTGTGCTCATGGGGGGTGCAGGGGCTGGTATTGGGTTTGGGAACTGGGGCATGGGTTATTCGTAAGGGTAATGGTTTTCTAAAATCTCCCTGATGTATGGTCTAGATGGTCCAGGTCTGGGTAAGATCCTACTAGATCTTGCATGGGCTCCTCTATTGGGATTGGGTAACGTTGCTGGTAATCCCTGTGGTCGTCAAACCACGGGTCATAGTCTGGGGGATGGGGTGTTGGTACTATAGGTATCTCAGCTGGGTCGAAATCAGACATTGGGATTTGGTTTTCTGGGTTGGCTTCAATTTCCATTGGTTGTGTGGGAAACAGTGGTAATGGCTGGGGTGCTATGAGTTGCTCTAGATTAGGGTCTGCAGCTGTAGTTGTTAAGATATAAAAATTTGTTAGACTCCTATTGAGCATATCTTGTGTGTGAGCATCCGTTTCTCTCTTAGCGGCTGCTAAAGCTCGCTGTTGTTGTAACTTTTTCATCCTTTGGTTGCAAAAGTCACTAGGCGCTCCCTAGTCGGTCGACCGGGGAGTTAAGAGTACTCGGCATAGCCGGAGAGTACTAGGGGAGTACTCGGACATGTTAAATTATAAAGAAATTAGTTTTCAGAAATTAAATATATGTCTAATAACATAAATTTACTAATATTTATAACAAAATACGTGAAAATGATATTCATTATTTAATATGATAGTCATATAAATTATGTTTTATTATTTTTTTAAGTCAAACTCGGCCCGAATTGACCTACTAGATCCGATTTTGGCCGAGTTTGACCGCGTTTGATCGATTCCGAGTAATTAGGAGGAGTTAGAGAAAGCCGCATCGGCAGCCTACCTTGTAGCGACTACTCGGGGAGTACTCGGCATTGGAAACCTTATTTTACAACCATTTCCTACGTTCATGCGCTCCTCTGCTGAACCATCCTCTCTTCTTGGGAGGGAATGACTCTTCGTTGTAACTTTTTCATCCTTTTCCTACGTTCATGCTCTGTAACACCCCAAAAATGGGGTTTGATAATTTAAACCCAGTTAATATAAAGGAACGGGTAAATTACCGTTTAGGGTAAAAGTGACCCGTAAATAAAAGTTAACTAGGAATAATTTACCGAGTGGTGACATGTATATATAAGTAACAAGATAATGAGTGTTAGTCTCTTTATTAATTGAAACGCAGTTTAGGGACCAAAACCGTTAAAAAGGAAACATGATTTATTAAATAAAGGAAAACCCACACACACACACACTTCGTGTGTGTGTGAGACGATCAGGAAGAAGAAGAACAAGGGTTCAAACCCTAGTTCTTGATAAATCTTCAAATTGAAGGGTGGAATGAAGTCTAAAATCATAACCGAGCATGGATAAATGATCACTATCACGAGGGGATCATAAGGTATGTCTTAAATTTAAGATTGGTGATCATGGGTGAAGTGGGTTATGTTCTAATCCGTGAGTTAATATGAAATTAATCATGTACAAGGGTTAGAACCCTCGTATAGAACATCGGTTACGTATGGTTAGTGCTAATTTGATGATTAGAGGTGAAACCCGTTAGTTATGGTGAAGATGATGACTAGAATCACCATCTATGTCCAAGTCTTGTGGAAAGATTGATGTATTATGTGGGTATGATGAATTCTTGTTAGATGAATTAGGAGAAATATGATGATGCTATGCTTGATGTTTATGTGCTAATGATACTTGTTGATTAATAAGAAGATTTGATGAAATATGAATGAACTAGGAAGATTATGCATAAAGTAGTTGTACATGGTGCCTAGGAAGTAGTACGCACGCCACGTGTTTGATGAAATGTCTAAATGACAATAATATGTGAAGGTTGTGTTATGATGATGTTGAGTATGCTATATGCTTGTTTGAATCGGCTAATGGAATACATATGTGAGATATGAACTTGATATGATCGTTCATATGAATAATCATGTATGCTAATAAGGATGTTAATGTAATGACATGAAAGTATAGGAATCATGTCAAGATGGATGGGAGCGTGGAAGGCTAACGGGACAAGAAGACTCAAGTAAGCGAATACAAATACGGACGAGTAAGGTAAGTAAATCCCGGACTTACACTTTAGATGTAAAATATATTGTACTATGATCATTATTGTGATACATGTGAAAGTATTAAACAATGGAAGTAAATAGGTAAGTTTACGGAAAAAGAAGTCGAAAGTGAATAGGAAAGTATAATGATGCTAATTGTTTTCTGTTAAGAATGAAATGAAAGTGCAGGTATACTAATAATGGAAAGTGAAGGTTAAGTATGGAAGTCG